>CABFWB010001274.1:19557-41837 GCA_902151455.1 Timema bartmani
TTTCCATCATTTTGCGTCCCTAATAATCTATTATCTTACTTGAGCATCAACTACCGACCCTCCAAGAAAATTCGGGTACATTTACTCTCGATTTATCCTCGCCCTCACACTACTGGTCCAACTCATGGGAACTGTGGTAGTAGTGCATTGGTGTGCACGGGGTCTAGTGGTCAGGTTCATTTAGTCTGTCTTGTCAGTAGGAGAGAAAGAAGGGCCATGTTCAAATCCCGGCTGAGTATACTGAGGGTGGATTTTCCTAAACGATTTTCCATTCTCCCCCGGGTAAATGCAGGTACATTCCTCTAAAATTGCAACTTCTCTATATCCCACTCCATTAGTGTCACTTTTCAATTGAAAGTAACTTATTTTTAATAGAGTAAATAATCAACTTTTTTAAAATAAAATATAACTAAAATGCACTAAAACAGCTTTTTTTTAAAATTTTAGCAAGAAGTAGTAGCTTGTGTGTGTCCAAAACAAAATATAAACAAGCTACCAGTATACTCTTGTAAATGTAGGTTTATAGTTTAATAATATGTAAAAAGTTGAGCTTGGGAGTTTTTAATGTCATGATTGTCGCTAAAATAAAACACATACTTAATTAGGGCCATACTCCACTAACATTTTTAATTGAATTTATTGAAGTATACTAAAATACTAAATAATTGTTTTAACAAAATACACTATACGATTTTGTTATGAGTACCTAGTTTGTGACTATTTTTCTATTTATATAATTTCTTATTCAGCTATAAATGACAAATTTTGTAACTAAGCTTATGGGCATAGTTAAATTTACACTTAAAGTTTAAATACTCCAAGTGTGGCCTTGTTTTTGAATATTTCTGCCTTTTTATTTTTCTTACAACTGTTAATATAACACTAGTGGTTCAATTAAAGTCTTAGGTGGTCAAATTCGATAGATGATTGATCTAATTTAACTTTTTTAAAAGAACTTCTTTTGATTTAGGTTAGAGAAAGGTTTTTTAAAATTATTTTGGTTGATCATTTGCAAATCAAGTTAACTTAGTTGTTTTTACAAAAATGGTCACTATTTTAAATTATTTATAACAGATATTTTGTTGTGACCCTTATTTCGGTGCCTAGCAACCGTATGATTGTTACGCGAGCATGGCGGCGTCGCGGAAGGCTAGTAGCTGGGAGGAGAGCGAGACTGTGCAGAGGCGGCGCAGCGTGGTCCTGGCGGCGGCAGGTGGTGGCGGCGGCGGCTTGCTCTCCGCGACAGAGTGCCACCGCTCCCACCTCCGGGGCGGTGACATGATCATCCTGCCCGCCTCCTCCGAGCTTATGATGATGGACAAGAGGGACCTGCGGTACTACTTCCAGCACCCGTACGCTCGACTCTTCGTTACCTACTTTGTCATCTTCTGCAACTTCCTGTTGTTCGCCGAGGACCCAATCTCGCACAGCCACACTGGTGAGTTTTCCTTTCCGACACACACACACACACACACACATGCACCATCTGTTTCCTTCCAATCTAAGAGTTCGGCCAGACTAACAAGCGTGCGAGCGAGCGCGCAAGCGACTGGGTGGCCAGACTGGCGAGCGAGCGAGCGCGTAATTAGCAGATAGCTCTCGTTAGTTGTTGACAAGGAGGCTCCAAATCTTGGCTCAGTGAAATAAGGGTGGTTTTTGACAAGTGATTTATTTTTGTGGTTTTCTCATCCTCTCTCCACGCTAATGGTGATTCTTATTTGTAAAGGCCTACTTTGAAAATATTGAAGTATTTTAACGTATCAGTTTTACATATATATATATATAGGTATGGTTTATGAGCTTACCAATTAAATTAGGCCGTTAATAGCAAGTGTACTAAACCTATCGATTGTAATAAAATGTCAAAATGAGAAGTTTTCCTAGCACTCAATGAACCAACATACAATAATATTGTCTAGCGCCTGTAAACTAGACTGTACCGGCTCGAGCGCGCTCCAGTCTGGCCACCTCTCATTACAACCAATGTGTTCTATTTTATATTTTAGTCGCTCGCTCGCTCAGTCTGGCCGCCCCCTTATTCGGACTAAAATATAGTTTAATTCAGATTGGAAGAACACATTTGGAAAATTACAAAAGTTGCTAAAACAATTTTTATGTATTTATACGTCAAATCATGTGCGCTGTAATTGTCACTTTTAACATATCTGAGAAATAATATTAATAATAAAGTAAAATGTTACCGATGTTGACAGTAAGAAAGTTTGTATTTTTTAAAGTTCCTTTATAACAAAATCCTAATATATTATAGGCACCTCGTATTAAACTCGTCTAGGCCAGAGGTACTCAACCTTTTTGTTCGTGTACCCCAAGATATAATTTCTCTTCAACTTTATATCCCCAAAGATGTTGGTACATAATGCAAGTTATACATATTCTATAATCTACATCCAGGAAAGAAAGAAAGAAAGATAAAGAAAATGGCGCTGCCAGATTGCACGTGTTTACGTCCGGATCTCTTGTGGCTAACTCTAAATCTGGCCCTACTTATAAGGTGTTTTTCATTAAATAAGATGTATATATATATATATTACGTAGTCCCAAGGATATCTTCACGTACCCCCAAGGGTACGCTTACCACAGATTGAAGACCACTGCTCTAGACTACCCTTATTTTGCTCCGCATCTCACCACTTGTCCAGGCTATAAGTAAGCATTTAATTACACTATAGGGATAAGGGAAGTAGAGTTTCAGAGGAAATTTAGCCGTACTTGTGTGGAAGGAGAGTGGGAAAACATTTAGTAAATATCCACCCTCAATAAACTCAGCCAGGATTTGAGCCCCATCACCGTCAAACCATACTAGATGAGCCTGACATTTTGTTTGCGTGCCCACTGATGCAGATCTATCCGCATATTATATTCACGCTACTGGGATAGGGATGAGGGAAGTATAATTTCATAAGAGATAATGCCAGGTTATTAACACTGCCTCATCCGCTTCGGTGGCCACATGGTCTAAGGCGCTACTATATCACTATACTAGACTGCCGATGACGGGGAGGTCGTGGTTCTATCCCGGTTGGGTGTACGGAGGTTTTTTCCTAAAATGTTTTCCATTCTCTCTCCACGAAAATGCTGGTATATTACTTCTAAATTCAACCCTACTCATCCCTAACCCATTATCGTAATTAGTATATAAGCGTATAGCCCGAACGGATAGTAAAACATGGTGTTAAATTCAACAGGTATAACCGCATTTGTATGAAGAAAGAATAGAAAACCATTTAGAAAAAAAAAATCTTTATAAATCCAGCTGGGATTCAATCCCCAGCCTTCCCGTCACTGGAAACCAGAGAGACAAGAGTATTACAGCACTGTCCGTGAACCCAACGATGACTGACAGCACAGTCGCTGGAGAGAATGAAAATCACTGGCTGTACTCCTTGGTGTAGTGTAAAAAAAATTAATTATAGTAGATTCTAAGGTAATCTTACTGTTCAGATTGAAGGCTCCCGTCAGGATTGGAATTAGGTTGGCGCTATCTCATCTCTGACCAGTGATCATAGATGGGTGCACTGGGACTGGTACCATCACGCGAATGTAGGTACACTTTATTGAAAGCTCACCTTGTCTTCATCGATTGGGTGTTTTTTAGACGTGCGTTATAATTAAAAGCACACCAAGATAAGACCAATTTTACAGAAGAGGGTGTTGGCCAATGGTAGAGGATCCTCGAGCTATCCTCTCCCCCTTCCCGCCTAGCACTTCCGCACACACCCGCTAACTAACCACAAGGGTGGGGCCTTCAAGAGCCCCCACTTCAACCTTAGGGAAGATACACACACTGAGTAATTAGGGATGTTCCCATCGAGCCGATAATTGAAAGTCTCCTAAACTCAGCCCACTCAATGTGTAAGACACGGCGCGGTTCCTAAAACATAAACCTAGCATGGGGTTACCGGATGACTACAACGTTCACCGTGCTCACAGCGGGGGCGAAGCCCACAGCTTCGTCGAGAAAAACAAGTTACGTAAAAAGGTTTAATATCAGGATGATAAATGGTTTGATTTAATACCTTAGCTCAGTAGGTAGCGCGCTTGTATACCGATGTAAGGGTCTCGGATTCGTTTCCTGGCATAGCCTAAATATTTATTATTGGTTAAACTGTGGACTATCTTCTAACAGTGAAGAACTGATAGATTGATGTCTGTTGTGTCTTTTCTAGAAATAAGCTATTTCGCAAGTCGTGAACTGATATAATCAGTCGGTTAAGAAAGTTCTCGTTAAATATTCCATTGCAATAATATACCCTATTTAAAACGTAAGGTTGAGAAAAATAGTTTAAAGGAAATGCGTTCGCATTATCATGAAGAGAGGATTAAATAATTACACTGATCAGGTACATTTTGGAAAACCACCTCCAATACAAGCTTACCCCTTCCCGACAAAGGTAACCTTATTCAACGCAAGTCTAACGCCTTACTCCGTATGATAAAAAGTCTATTGAAACGCGACCCACGATATATATTTTTTTTCTACCGGTAGATTTGATCCAGCTTGAGATGGTTTTGACTTACACGCTGAGCTCTAGCCCAGTAGGTCGGTATCTGGTTCTGAACCCGGGCTTACCTGGAATGGTTTCCCATCATCAATTTTCACTGTGGTCCTACCACCCTACCTTTTCCAACCAAGGTAAGTCAGTGCATCTCCTTAAAACTCGCATTAATCTCCCCAGTCTCCTTAATTATAAGATACGTCACGGCTCTCGATTACTCCCCTACCCTCTCCAGCCAGCGATAAGTGGATGGAACTCTTAGGGAGCCATATTGGTGGCCACGCGTTATAAGACGTCAAATTCACAGTAGACCAAATTGCTGGTGATGGTAAGGTTAAGGTTCAAAACTCGTCTATGCGCACTGGGGACTGAATTTACACGGATTATTAATCATCAATGTGGGTTTCCCATTTCCTCTCTACGCTAATGCGAGTTCATTTCCTCAAGTTACGGTCCTCATTCCTGCCACATATATAAAGAAACTAAGCAGCCTCTTTATTCAAAATAATGAACTAAAAAAATGAAGTGGGGGTAAGGGGAGCTGTTTTATTTTAGTATTTAACAAAAATATGTCTGAGGTACCATCCAATTTTCAAAGGAAGGGTCTTATCTGACAGATATAAAAGTCACTATATCTAATTTCATGTATTTATACGTCAGGTTTATGATATTCGGCTGTTACTGTTGATTGATACTATCAATATCTATAAAATAACACCAGCTGAAGATAAATGGTATGACACAATCGTACAAACTTTCTCATATTGTGTATTCATGGACTAACATTTTCAAAAATAGGTTTGCAGTAAACTACCCTTAAGTTTTCCTAATATAAACAAACACATCATCTTTTTAATTACAATAAACAATCATTAGGTCTATATTTAGATTTTAAGCCAAAATGTTCCAATTTTTTTTATAAATTTCAAATTTTCAAAATTAAATTTTTGTAAACAGCTCTCAAATTATTTATAATTTGTAAAAATAAAAACTTATTCGTATTTATCATGAAAAACTGTTCCTATATAACCATTTTGAACGGAATATTCAACGCCACTTTTGAAAAATTTCAAATTTTCTATAATTTGTCACAAGTGAACTACCCATAGATTAATTTATTTAAAAAAAAATAAACGTGTATTATTATTGGTCATATAAAATAGTTCCCTGATACCAATTTTGAACCAAATCACACGCATAAAATGTAAAGATTCATCATTATCTTGAAGTAAATTTTTTTCATAATTACAATTCTTTCTCATGAGTTGAGAAAGTAAAAATATATTGTTATATAAATGGTCCTTCCTATGAAAATTGGACTGTATTCAGCAAGAGCATTTTACCATACGTCTACGGACAGTGTTGACAATTTCATTTCCTAGAGACAGTTCCGCCTGTTTTACCCACAAACAGCGACGCCTCCTTGGCACGTTCTCGGCTTCCTTCAAACCGGATCCCTTTCTTCCTTCCCTAACCCGTAGTTTCTATAAGTGTGCCTTTGACAGTTGACAAGGCACAAAGACACTCTGTATCACCACTGCTAGGGCATTTTAAACACAGGGCTCTATTAGAACACGACTTGCAAACTAAGTCAACGTGGAACAAAGGGCTTAATATTGTACACCTCGTTTGTCTTGATCGGTATACCATATCTACGGTAGGAGTGTAGGTAAGTGACAGATAGACAGCTAGGCTTACCAGATCTACTATCATGACGTATCCATTCGCCAAACCATGTGATCTGCAATCCTATGTGTGTTTTGTCACTTTCACAACAAACAACTTGTTTTTTAAAATTTAATTATATTTTTTCTTTTAACTGTTTTTACGGTATTGAAACACGAACTTACAAAAATAACCGTTTGGATGATTATTTTAAAGGGGAACAGCTTCTGTGGCTAATTTAAAACGGCTTTACAAATGAGATCTTTTAAAAGCTGCATTATTTCACAAATTAAGATGGCGAACCAAACTAAATGAACGTGGTTGAAAACGTCATACAAATCATCTTCGGTTGTGTTCATGCTCATCTGTTTACAAAATATTTTATTTTTATTTTGAAACTAATATTTTGTATTGCTCTTTCTTTAGATTATATAAAAAAAAATATTTTTGTGGCCAGTTATAAGATGACACAAGTGTGAATATAATAATTTTTTTTATTCATTATCCTGTATTACGATATCTCTTGTTGCTTCAACCACGAAACAAATCACATAATAACGTTATTCATATTTTTTGTTCTTTCAATAAGTTAAGCTAAAGCTAATGATACAGTTATTCCTAGGAACGTATTATTAGAAGCGTTTATCTTTCGATAAATTATTTTATATTACTAGGTAAATAATAATGATTTCAATATAAGTTACATTTATGACTTTCAATCAATGTTTGCAATAACAATCTTCTGCTAAATGTCAGTTACCACCATTTCTATGGCTATTTGACACTAACAGTTGATTGATTGCACTATTGACCCATCTTATAAGCTACGTCATAGTGAATCCGACACCTTGGCTCAGTCTGTAGCGTGTCTGTCTACAGAGCCAAGGGTCTCAGGTTCAATTCCTGGCACGGTCGAAAGATGTTTCATTGCTTAAATGTGGGTTTACCCTTTCACAGTGATGAATTAACGGCCGGGGGATGGGTGTTGTGTTTGTTCTGTATTTAAGTTGGTTTATAATTATTAGGGTGCTGATACAATCAGTCGGTTCAGAAAGTGCGCGTTAATTACGTCAAATAAATGACAAAATGATAAATAAGCCACGGTGTAACCTGTAACCAGGCACACAACTACCTCATTCCCCAGGTCTAGGATTAATAAAAAAGGTTGGTGGCTGGAGACTAAGAGACATGCATATTAGTAAAGCATATCCCAGATTTAGATAACAATATAGATAGTTTATTTATCAACAATAACAATAATTTACAAGGTCTCAAAGGCCAAACTGGTGAATGTTGGCGATTAATCACATGATAACAAATATAATGTATGAGCAAAACGTTTACTAGTTTGTTACCTAACATATAACATCTATAGTTAACTGGGTGAACCACGAGGAGATAGGTTACCCCCAATATTGAATTTAGAACAAACAATTAATTATTATACATATACGAGACCTAAATATTTATGCAATGATGAAAATAAGAGCCTAATGGGCTACTTTAAATTGTTATAAAAATTGTCTGATCCACCCCGTAAAGGCAGACATAAAAGGGTTAATTTAAACGTTAATATCGTGCTGATACTTCAAATGACACGAGAGTTTGGCTTGCATAATGAAAGTAAAACTCGCGCGGGACTATTAGATGTCGACCCAAAGTGGGGAGACGTAAACAATATCCCTACTTGCTAATAAAAGGCGGTATAAAACTCGAAGCAATGTATAGTTATGAAACCTGTCCTTTTAAGCAAATGATTTGGAAAATCATCTAGGTGTTTTAAACTACATTACTTTAAATTTATCAAACAGCTAGAGCTAAGCTGCATTAGTAAACATATCACCTTATAATCTATTAAAAAACAAAAACAAAAAATGGGTGATATAACAAACACCGATAACCTCAATATCAAGACAATTAAATTCTAATATGTCTAACAACAAATTAATTAATGATTGTGGCTATCTTGAATCTTAAGCGACGTGACAGACGCTAGCGCCCAAGTGGCGATAGAAATTACTAAGTTATTCATATCTATAGTTACTTCAAATCAAAGAACACTTGAGTTAGAAAAGATAGCAACGGTTATGCTGGCAAATATAAAATATTTATGGTAATTTAAAGTCCAAATATAAACACGTAATTGTTAATGTCCGTAGACAATTACGTAAAATTGACTGTCCAGATTTTGTCTGAGTGCCAGAGAGCACCTTCCTTGGAGCGTCGAAATCAAATAGTCGACTTTGTATACAGAGACGTTGATATATATAGAGACTCGTTGCTAGGGAAGGCTGGTGGGAAATTTGAACAGTTGGTCGGTGACGTCACTTAAGCCATCTTGTAGTTAATAGGAGATCACGTACGCCCGTTGTTTACGTCGGCCCGTTAGACCTCTTCCATCGACACGTCTTCAGTCACACACTGTTTTGGTGGTAGAGCAGGTATCGTCCACCAGAGGCCCGGATAGTCGCCGTCCACTGCTCGAGGGAAATCTTGGCCGGCCCATTTCTGTATAACTTCGACCTGGGCGGTCACAACATCTGCTGCGGGCTCACCATAGCTCGCTCGGCCCGCTCGCCGAACTAGGACGCGATGGGTGTAGGCCCGCCGTGGAGGTTGTTCTAGCCAGAAGATACAAAATTTAAGTGCATTAACAGCTTTAGATTGCAGGGATTTTATCCTTATATTATATGGCTTAATATTGTTCTTGCTATAGATCGAGATTACCGTGAACTACACTAGGGAAGAGTATCATTGTAGAAGGATTATTAGTCTCGAAGTGGGTAGTATGAATTCAATAAAGAGTCTAAGCGTGAAGGTTAACGTGTGGGTGGGCAGTATATTGTAACACAATGTTACAAACCAAGCAATGTAAGCGTACTCCCTTGCCAGAAGGTTTCTATCTGGGTAAACACACACCCAACTTTGTGGTTGTATGGCGAGTCAGGTCACGTAGGTAGCCGAGATATTGACAAATAGATGTTGCACTTAGTTAAATATTGACAAAACCGTACACAGTACACGAGTTTTGTGTTTACTGGAATGAACACAAGACTATTTTCTATGACCCTATACAGCTTGATCACTAAAATATAAAATTCCTGGGAAACGAAAGGTAACTGGTATAGAATAGGAGCGTAGAATGGAACTTTGCGAATTGATTTTTTTTATCGTATGGCATACATACGGTGACCATACGTACGGTGTTTTGCACGACAGTACAGAACATGCGATAGTACACCAAAAGGTACTGTTTTCTAAACCAAGTACTTCCAAAAATACTTCATTTTGAAGCAAGAGAAAAATGATATTTTTAATTGAACAGCACTAGCGCAAGGAACATCATCCTTGAGCAGTTGGCAAACACTCAACACATGTGCTGCGCTCTCTCGAACAAGAGTGGAACTCCTTTCTTAGCTCTGTGATGATACCATCTAGCCTACCGTTTTTCATTTCTTATCCGTGCCCTTTTTTTGGGCTTCATTTGTTTTCTTTGTCTTCAGTTGTCTCGCCAAGTCTGTGAGTGTGAGTGTGTTGTTATGTCAAGTAATACGGTAGGCAAGTTCTTTAAAAAAAAAGTATTAACTTCTGAAAAATTTCTTTTGGCTTCCAAAGAGGATACTTTTGCATATCATACAATTAAACATATGCAGAGTTTTCGTTCCCTTGACTGTACATCGAAGTTGGTAGCAGGTATGTTTGAGCCGAAGTTCTCCTCAGCCCGCACTAAAACTAAAAAAGTTTTTGCAAAGGAGGCCCAGTTCAGCGGCACAGCAACGTTTACACTACTTTGTTTTAATTAAATTTAGCGGAAAAGTGCGTGGGTCTTTCTGCAGACAATACCAACACTAATTTTGTAGGCCTTAATCTAAGGGGGAAACAAACCTGTTTAGGAAGCTCAACAACTCTTGTGCAAAAGCTGTGGTTTACATTGCACATGTGATAAACAACTGCATTCAAAATAAAACAGACTTGCTACCGATTGATATTGAAGTAGTAGCTGTCAAGATCTACAAGCATTTTTATATCAACACTGTCCGTGTAAGTACATTAAAAACTTTTTGTGATCCTGTCGAAATGGAGTACAAAAAGATGCTATATTTTTCAAGTACTCGATTCCTCTGTTTGATGCCAGCTGTGGAGCGTATTTCCTTCTCCTTCTTGCCCAAAAATATTGAAACATTTGTTTGAAAACCTTGTGGGTGAATCATAGTTGTGGTTTGTTCTCAATGTCAGCTTTCTATCTAACGAGGCAATTTTAAATATTGAAGGTGATAAAAAAGTGTGGAAATGATGCCGCACTTAGAATATTATGAGCTGTTGAGATCTTGAAAAGCAGAGAAAATGTTGTATTCTTGCCAATAATAGTAAGAAGCTGTCTTAGCAGTATTGAAACAGTCAGCGAGGTTAATTACAGACGTGATTTTTATACAGAAGCTAAGGCTTTCTACTCGGATTGCATTGCACATCTGGAAACATGGACTACTAATTTGCAACAGTTAAAACTTTTTGAATGGGTCGGATTACATGAGCAAGTTACGTGGGAGAAGGTGCTGGCTTCGTTTGAGGCTTTCAAAGATGCCATTGGCTCCACTGTGGATGAAGATGGTCTTTTTGACGAAATTATAGCGTTAAAAACTTTCTAGCTAGGGAAAAAATTCCTTGGTGGAATGAGGGTAAAATTCCTATTCAAACCAAGTGGTTGGAAGCGTTTACTTTTATGAACAACAAGCTTCTACCTCTTAAAAACCTGCAGTTGCAATGTGAGTTTATACTTTGCCTGCCTGCCACGGGTGCTTCAGTTGAGAGACTTTTTTTTCTATAGTAAATAATGACTGGAGGAGAGAAAAATCTCAAATTAGTATTGGGACATTAAAGGCTGTGATGCAGGTCTACACAAATGTAGACGAAACCTGTATGGAAATGTTCCAATACCTGAAATCTAAATAAAAGCTTCTAAAAGCAATTCATAGCTCAGATAAATATGAATGGTATGATTGCGAAGCAAAAGCCGGCACAAGTAGTTCCTAAATTGTTATTTTAAAATAATTTTTTCCTCATTGTATTTTTTTAAGTACTGTAGTTTTATGTTTTATTCGCGCGATTAGGCCTAAAATATTTATTTTTGCAGGTTAATTTTTTTTTAGAATTTTAGACACAAGTTTTATTTGCAAAAAGGATATGTACAAAATAATAAAAGCCAATACTTGATGTATATAAATTGGACTCTATGTAACTCGCTCTTTTAAACTAGTATTCAAAAGTGAATTTTAATAAATAGTTTTATCTCTAAGCTACGTTTCTTTCTCTCTTTTTATTTTTGTTATTCTATCTACGCTATACATTAGTTTTACACGCATATCACACACCGTGACTTCAAATCATACAACTCGTATATGTGATATATTTTAATGTCCTGTTTTTTCTCAAAAAAATTATGGTCACCGTAGGCATATATGACCGGGAGTGACATGACAATTATTTTTAAGGGTTGGAGCCGGTGTGAGCCTTAACCGAACTTAAGCCTAACTAACCAAACCCTGGTGAACATTGGGATCATTCCTCCTAAGAGAAAAATACCCAAGGTAACAGAAGAGAATCAAACCCAAGGCCCCAAGGCTCGAAGACAGGTGCACTGACCACTAAGTCATGGGGCCAGTTTGTGAATTGAACGATGTAATTTTTAATGGAGGGGTCACAATAAACATAGTTTTGTTATTTGTATTTTCCTCCTCGCTTGCTTGTTCTCCTATTGCTGAACAACTCTAATTGGGACCGTTATAACCCCATTTGATTTCTGGAGTCTATGAATTTTTGCTCAACTATTCTACCACCTTAAAGGACCCGTGTTTGTTTCCGAGAGGTGATTAGAATATTTTCTGCTTGTAAGCAACGTGATTTCCCGGACACGTGACTAAACGCGAATCACGGAATTTTCTGTTGAGGTTGGGCTTCGACGAGGATGACCATGGACGATATTCGAGTATATTAAAGAATTCTATCACACATATAAATTTAACTTGGGAAACGTTTAAGTCGTTTCTGGCAGTAGATAGGAGCTTCCACCCCTCTAACTTCCCACTGCAGTTATCTGTGGATAGAAGGGTTAACGCCCTCCTCCCCCCTCTCCGACTGATTTAGTTTGGGTGCCTGTTGAGACTCATGTGTAGGGGTAAAGAACATACTTTTTAACTTAATATATTATCTCTGAAAATATTTAATGGATTTTTAGTTAAAATACATTTAGCTTTAATGGATTTCACCCTAAACTTGAAATGACTTGTAATAACCTATAAGAGATGGGAGGACCGAATATAATACCTTTTTTTTAACGTAGGCCTAAATATATGTATCATTGGTCATTCTTTACATTATTTATTAGCATCAAACCTGAGAGTCGAGCTAACTTTCTCAAACCCCGACCAATAAGAAACATTCTTTAAACGAGTCACTCAAACTTTAAGACTGAAAGTGTAATGTAATTCTTCACGATGTTGGTCCAATACCCGCTTGAAATTAATCTCTTCCTCAACGGGGAATCAATCTAATCCATAAAGTTCACCTTTTAATCCTGATATTAATCTCAAAAGTTATATAAGCTCAATCTACTTCATGTTTCTTAAGTTGTTTTTTTTTAGCACTTCGAAGATTTCAACTATGCCTCGTTAACCTAGATAATTAAAACACACTATTCATCCTGGTACTTATTTTAATAACTGTGTAAACTATAAAACTCGATCCTCTTCTTGTTTAGATTTAACGCCTCTAGGAATCCAAACAACTCTCTCACCAGCCTCCCTCTAGGAATCCAAACAACTATCTCACCAGCCTCCCTTTAGGAATCCAAACAACTCTCTCACCAGCCTCCCTCTAAGAATCCAAACAACTCTCTCATCAGCCTCCCTCTAGGAATCCAAACAACTCTCTCAGCAGCCTGCCTCTATGAATCCAAACAACTCTCTCAGCAGCCTCCCTCTAAGAATCCAAACAACTCTCTCAGCAGCCTCCCTCTAGGAATCCAAACAACTCTCTCACCAGCCTCCCTCTAAGAATCCAAACAACTCTCTCAGCAGCCTCCCTCTAGGAATCCAAACAACTCTCTCACCAGCCTCCCTCTAGGAATCCAAACAACTCTCTCACCAGCCTCCCTCTAGGAATCCAAACAACTCTCTCACCAGCCTCCCTCTAGGAATCCAAACAACTCTCTCACCAGCCTCCCTCTAGGAATCCAAACAACTCTCTCACCAGCCTCCCTCTAGGAATCCAAACAACTCTCTCACCAGCCTCCCTCTAGGAATCCAAACAACTCTCTCACCAGCCTCCCTCTAGGAATCCAAACAACTCTCTCACCAGCCTCCCTCTAGGAATCCAAACAACTCTCTCACCAGCCTCCCTCTAGGAATCCAAACAACTCTCTCACCAGCCTCCCTCTAGGAATCCAAACAACTCTCTCACCAGCCTCCCTCTAGGAATCCAAACAACTCTCTCACCAGCCTCCCTCTAGGAATCCAAACAACTCTCTCACCAGCCTCCCTCTAGGAATCCAAACAACTCTCTCACCAGCCTCCCTCTAGGAATCCAAACAACTCTCTCACCAGCCTCCCTCTAGGAATCCAAACAACTCTCTCACCAGCCTCCCTCTAGGAATCCAAACAACTCTCTCACCAGCCTCCCTCTAGGAATCCAAACAACTCTCTCACCAGCCTCCCTCTAGGAATCCAAACAACTCTCTCACCAGCCTCCCTCTAGGAATCCAAACAACTCTCTCACCAGCCTCCCTCTAGGAATCCAAACAACTCTCTCACCAGCCTCCCTCTAGGAATCCAAACAACTCTCTCACCAGCCTCCCTCTAGGAATCCAAACAACTCTCTCACCAGCCTCCCTCTAGGAATCCAAACAACTCTCTCACCAGCCTCCCTCTAGGAATCCAAACAACTCTCTCACCAGCCTCCCTCTAGGAATCCAAACAACTCTCTCACCAGCCTCCCTCTAGGAATCCAAACAACTCTCTCACCAGCCTCCCTCTAGGAATCCAAACAACTCTCTCACCAGCCTCCCTCTAGGAATCCAAACAACTCTCTCACCAGCCTCCCTCTAGGAATCCAAACAACTCTCTCACCAGCCTCCCTCTAAGAATCCAAACAACTCTCTCAGCAGCCTCCCTCTAGGAATCCAAACAACTCTCTCAGCAGCCTCCCTCTAGGAATCCAAACAACTCTCTCACCAGCCTCCCTCTAAGAATCCAAACAACTCTCTCAGCAGCCTCCCTCTAGGAATCCAAACAACTCTCTCAGCAGCCTCCCTCTAAGAATCCAAACAACTCTCTCAGCAGCCTCCCTCTAAGAATCCAAACAACTCTCTCAGCAGCCTCCCTCTAGGAATCCAAACAACTCTCTCACCAGCCTACCTCTAGGAATGAAGGTAACAATTAACAAATTGTTTGGTGCTCACCCCTGGCACTATCACACCAACTTTCTCATATGGTTTATTATGGCTTCAAAGATAATTAATCAAAAATAGGTTTTGAATAAACTACTCTTAAGTATGTTTTCCTCATAAAAAATAAACACATCAAATTGTTAAATTTTTAATCACAATAATTACACTTTATATTTTTATTTTAAACCAAATTGCTCAAATATATTTAACAGAATTTAAATTTTCAAATACCAATTATTTGTAAACTACCTTAAAATGATTTGCTATTTGTAAAAATTAAAACGTATTCCTATTTACCATGAAAAACTATTCCTAGATTCTCATTTTGAATTATATTTTCAAGGTCAATTTCCCAAAAATTTAAATTTTATATAAATTGTCCTAATTAGACTAACCTTAAATTAATTTATTTTAGATAAATTAGATACACAATAATTGATAATGTAAGATAGTTAGAAACAAAAAATAAGCCTGAATAAAGATATTCTGGAAAATGTTCCGTCTTCTATCTTTAGCGAATTCCTACTTCTTATTCTCATATATAACGTTTCTCACGTATATCCTGTTTGTATCTTCAGTCGAGTGCTTTCCTATTCGAGGTCAGCCCCCCGGAACAAATAATCTAATATTAATTGGAAATGATGCGCGCGCAGCTTTCATAGCTAGACTTTACGTCGATCCTTCCATACACTTAGTGAGTAAGAGAGAAGAGTGTAATCCACAAGTGTGAGGTCATGTCATTGAGGTTTATATAAATATGATCGATTGACCTTGATGTATAGGTAGTTGTTAGGCAACTCAATGTTTCAAGGAGAAAAAAGGGGAGCAAATAAGACACTCATGTGCTCAAATCAGAGTACATAGTTCTTCAGGTCAATTTGTTTTCTAGGCAAATATAAATACAATTTATATTTAGGAGTTTAATGTCCCAATTTCACAAATATTCCGGTACTTATTCTGGGGGGCAATGTGAAATTCCACGGGGTTTTATCAGACACCAAAAAAGTTTTGCCGATTATCCCGGTTTACTAGTCGCAGATTTACAATAATGGGGTGATAATGTGGAAGGAAATGGACCCGCTTTTGCGGGAAGGGAAAATTGGAAACCATATAGGAAAATATTGCCTTAAGTACATTCTTCCAGGATTCAGACCCCGATCATCCCGTCACCGGTAAACCGGACTAACCGAGTTTGATGCCTTTCTGCGACGCGTGCACCGATGTTGGTGAAAACATATTGTTTAGAAAGAACAAGAGGAATTAGGGCCCTTGGCCCTGTCAAGTGCAAGTCTAAAACCTATTTTGTGGGATAGTGGGTGGGAGGGTGAAAGGCGTGGCGTGGCTTCACAACTGACCAAAGTATTCTTCCGCGCCCACAATAACAGTTGGATCACGGAAACAGTAAATGGTAGTAGCTATCAAACAGGTCTTGCGGAAAAATCATACGTTTGGAAATACCAGTTTTCTAAAGAACGAGTGAAATTTTTATGTTAATATTTTCAACAACCCTTCTAAGATAATGTATCGATGTTTATTAGTTGTTACATTTTCTTATTTTTTGTTATGAAGCCGGCAGTTTTCTATTGAAAAATGTTAATTTTATCAATATTTGATCACTGTTAAAATTATAGAGGAGGTGTATGTATATAAAAAGTATAACTTAATCAACATGCTTATATTCTTGAACAAATAATTTCCGAAAATAAAATTGCAAAATAATAACAATTCTTGAAGATAACCGTTTGTTCCCATGGCTCTGCATTTCCACGCCAAATGAAAAGGGCGAATCGCCTTAACGCCCTAACCTAAGAGAGAGAGAGAGGAAAGGTTAGTTTGAAAGAAATGCACCTGCGGGATTATATTTTGTGAAAAACCAAACCTATGTACTTCTTTTTGGGTAGACCTATAACCTCTTTTTCATTGCCGGTCATGTTTAACCCCTCACACCAATTTGTTATCGTAACAGTGTACATTATATACTAAAATATAGTCAAATTTCGATAAAAAGAAACTTTTTTCACATCTATAACTGTTAATGTAGGAGGGCCCCCGAGATTAGGGGCCCCACCCACCCCACAAATAAATCACTTTTAGTTGTCATATTTATTTTGTAATAATAATATTGTATTTCATTATTTTTTGTTTTTTCGTAAAATATATCCCAAACTAAACTCTAAATTCCCTAATCGATGTTCACTTATTGTACCCAATATGCGCCGTTGGTAGCCTGGTATTACGTGGAGTCCGACCGTCCGTGCTTATAAACTAACGCAACGTTTGCTTTTGGCAAACCGGAAATACTAAATATCTGCAGTTGATTTTCGACAGAAAAATAAACATTGATTTTCTATTGACAATAATTTCTGAGGTAAAATAATAAAATACTTGGTACAGGGCACCTAAATTTGTTGATTCGGGCTTGGTTCTGAGTTCTATTCACAGCATCGCCAAAAAGTGTATCTATGATGAATTCGGGGCTTCTTATTTCACAGATGAATTACCAAATGGTAGAATTGCTGCTCTTTGTTTTAAAATAAAGTATGTGTGTAAGTCGTGTGTTGCCATAACCAATCAGTTGAGAAAGTGCACGTTAAATGTCTCCAAAAAAAAATACATGTACCATTTTAGCACTCAGAACCCCAATTAGAAGTAATTCGAAAAATAAGCAATAAAAATCAACATTCACATAATATGTCTATTAAAAGGTAATAAATAGTGGTGTGGTGATTTACAACGGCACCATCGTATCGCCACTACAACATACCACCCCCTCCTCTGCACTCCCTATCCTTCACCAGTGACCAGCATGGACCCTGTTACTGGAGAAAAGGGTTTGTTATTTCGTTCCAGAACCCTGGAGCGGGTTCTATTTGCGTCCATCCCGTTGCACGCCTCGTTGCCGGGTATAATTCAATATTCGCTCGTCTCCAACCGAGCCATCACTTCATATCTCTCTGCCCTTTCACCCCCCTCCACACATATGCTATACAGGGTGTCAAACGTGTCAAACCGTTCGGACTATTCGTATATTCACACCAATGGGGTAAGGATGAGTAAGGCATAATTACGAGGAAATGTACCAGCATTTCCGTGTGCTGAGAGCATGAAACCATATAGGAAAATAGTATTTCAGTACACCTGACGGTTTTTAAACTGTGGTCCGTGGTGGTGTGTCAGGTGGTCCGCAGACGGGACCATAGAGAGTATATAAATTATTATTATTATTATTATTATTATTAATCACTGCGTCTTACTACCTGTTTAGGTTGTACGCACCCACCTTGGTGGCGTAGTTGGCTAACGTGCTAGTTTCGTGTTGAGCTAGACTGCCGAGGACTGGGAGATCAAGGTTCGAATATTGGTCGGGTGAACTGGGGGTGGTTTTCCCTAAAAGGTTTTTCCACTCTCACTCCACGCAAATTCTGGTTCACTTCCTCTACATTCAAACTTCCAAATTCCTAGCCCATTAGCATCATTAGTACTTAAGCGTTATAACCCGAACGGGTAGTAAGACGTGGTGCTGAATAAAAAAAGATTGTACGCATATATGATGAATTACTCTAATGAAGTAGGGATGAGGAAGGAAGCACTTGCGTGGAAAGAGAGTGTAAAATCATTTAGGGAAAACATCCTCAGTAGACCTAACCGGGATTCGGACCCCTGATCTTCCCGCCATCAATAGGTCAATTTATTAGCACTAGAGTGGTGTCGCCTTAAGCCACTCTGCCACTGAATCAGGTTTTACTGGTTGATAACCTGTGTATATATATATATATATATATTTATATATATTTATATATATATATGTGTGTGTGTGTGTGTGTGAGAGAGAGAGAGAGAGAGAGAGAAAGCGAGATAGACCCGAAAGGGTAGAAAGAAGCGGTGGAAAATCAAACAAGTATCTTCAAGAGAGTTCTTGCTAGCGTTTGATTTGTCTGTTTCAGAATCCGACATACCAATGGTTGGCAATGTGTTTAGTTTCGTCTTCACCAAATACCCCCCGGAGTGGAGATGGTCGCTCATAAAGGTCAGTATTTCCATAAGAGTCAACAGATACGCGAATATAGGCCTTACCGCCAAACAAACATTTATTTTTTTGGTTTAAAATGCTGTCTTTTACATGAGTTGAGCAAATAAAAAATCTGTTGGTAAATTAGCTCCTTGTATAGTACTGTTTGTGAGCTATGAAGCTCTCGGACTTCACTTCCACAGCATCCTTGCCAACGAAGTATTCCTATTAAGGATTGAAGTTCAACGACTTTAGAAATACTTTTTGATAGATATATTTCAAGTTTATGACATTCTCAGAAAGTTCAACAGTTAAGAAATTTATGTTCTATTTTCTTCAAGTTTTATACATTTGTTTTATTGAACAGTAAAGTGACGTACTAAGGTAGCAGAAGTTGGTACGTGCTGCAAAATAAAAAGTGAGAGAAGGATATGGAGAAGAAACTAAACAAAAACGAATCAAAGTAACTGGATTTTAAAGGTTATGATCCATTTAAATAAGTTACATTCTTTTTGTTATAGTTCTGATCTGTAGAACGATAAACTGCCAGGATTCCATTTAAACTTTGTTCTGATAAAAAACCAACTATAAGCCCCCTTGATAGCAAAAGAAGCGCACGAAACACAAACAAGTTGGCC
Source organism: Timema bartmani (assembly GCA_902151455.1). Taxonomy (NCBI): domain Eukaryota; kingdom Metazoa; phylum Arthropoda; class Insecta; order Phasmatodea; family Timematidae; genus Timema; species Timema bartmani. The sequence goes on from CABFWB010001274.1 coordinate 38,827, forward strand.
AAACGGATAACGTTGTGCTCTCTGATATACGAGGCCGGCGTTAGATCCCAACAGGGTGCACTGGAGTTGTATTCCCACTCTTTAATTTCTTATCCTCTCTCCAGACGAATGTTGGTGAGTTGAGTTAAAAATCCTTCATTTTAATCCTGCTTCTTTAGCCTGACAGCAACTAGTAGGATTCCGATAGGAAGAACCATATCGAGCAGTTACAAATCAGACTAAAACTACTTTCATATATTCATACGTAAAGCCATGCTATCTTCAGTGGTCCCTTTTGATATAGAGTATCATTTTGGATAAATAAAATAGATGTTTGTATTTTCTGAATCTTTCTTCGTACCAGAATAATGCTATAATAATGACCATATCGGGGGCGCGTGGACTAAATTCCAGGCACGCAAATGCAAGTACATTTTCTCTAAACGGTACCTTCCTCGTACTCACTCAAATAATGTAAGTGAATGCGTATACCGGATGGGCGGTAAGACACAAAGCCAGAAAAGGGAGTTAGTTTACCAACACTAGAATCCACTTGTTCGTACTGGGGTAAGGTAGACTGACCCGCCGATTCGTGTTGTGTGGAATGCATCTTTACGGTTTAAAGGGGTCTCAAATTAATTAGAACCAATTGTTAGTCAATTGTTGCCATCAAATATCTGGTTAAGCCTGAATACATTAAATGTGATTTTATTATAGGTACAGTAGATTCCATAGGCGGAATTTGACGGGTTGCAGTTGCATTACAAAATATGTTTGAAACATAAGTAATTTAGCTTTCTGGGGTATTTTGCTATATCAATTAGGGTGTTTTGCCTGATTGTGAAAATGCAATGCTTTCTGTGCCCTATAGGGTATTTTATGCTTAACAGTATTGTCCTTTGAGCTTATGTTTACAAGGTATTTGAAGTTGGAAACTGATCTTAATCCGGTCCTCTCCAAAAGGATGTTTGAACTTAATCCTTTTCTGTTGAAAGTTATTTCCACTGCCTTGGTTTTATTGATATGGAATACACCCCAGAGTCCCCCATTCCGAGTCCCTCCTTGTTTCAATGTCTGCTCTCCCCCTCCACAATCAAAATTTCTAAAATTTCTCTTTTGGTAAAGTCCCTACCATCCAACCTATACGGGACCGACAGGGGGCCGGTAAACAAGCTCAGAACTGAAATATTCTCATGAGACGAGCTCTAAGCCAATCATAAAACTGCGTTGGTCACTTTGCACTAGTATGAACACTCTCAGCTTTCTCTGTGCTTCCCCATAAAATCTGCTTGGAAGAAAAGTTTCAAAACCAACCTACTCCACGACCGCGCATGTTTCTACAAAGCAAAGTACAAACAGGCAGCTGCGTTTACTAGTTTGAGTAAATTATAAATAATTCGTTAAACGAAATGCGTGTGCGTCGTTCTTGTTTTCTTTTGATTTGTCTCACGACACAAACATTGATATGTCTCACGACACAAACATTGATATGTAAACATTCCTCGTTACGTTAGTCTTAAAGAGATGTTTTTCAATTCTAAAATAAAATATATCAACAATCATTTGTTTCTTAGTTTGTGTTGCAAAACAACATTCATTTCTGCTAGCATGTAAATAGTCATTCAAGCAGATAATGATCTCTCTTTTCGGTGAAAATGCGAATCAAGTTTTATTGAATAGCTGGATAAAGTTGTATATAAATAGTAAAGACAGGCCTACATATTTTCTTCATCAGTGGGTACGTGGATTAAACGTTAAGTTTATTTTAGGGCCAGTTTCATAGTCAGATTTAGTACGCCTCAAGTGTGGCGCTATACTAAATACAAGACGTCACCTACCTGAAATTGAATGGAATGGGCCAGTTTCATATGCGAAAACGGCCCATTCCATTCAATTTCAGGTAGGTGACGTCTTGTATTTAGTATAGCACCGCACTTGAGGCGTACTAAATCTGACTATGAAACTGGCCCTTAGTCTCAATTGCCAGTGACAAGGAGGTTCGAGATTCATAAATTGTTTCCCAATTTACCTTCATGCAAACGCGGGTACATGTCCTTTAAATTCTAACTTGCTCATCCCTAGTGCAATTATATGTGGATTAGCCCAAACGGGCTAAAGTCAAGTTGAATGAAAAAACAAACAATAGATGACAGCCTGTCCCACTTGTAGGTCATGTTCTTAGACAGATCTGCTAATGGTGGTCTGCCCGCAGGTCCTGATGTGGCTGCTGGCGATGTTGTGTGGGATGATCCTGGGAAAGCTACTGATCCACGACTACCTCTGTGGGAGACTACTCAGACTCAAGATGTTCAGAGACGATCAGGTTGGTTTCAAGTTGGCCTCTCGGTGTGTGCATTCTTCACTTAACAGTGATATTTGGATCACTTTATTGGGTTTTGAAGTTTTAAAATAATTATTTCTCAATTTTTTTTCTCTCAAATATGATAAAATAGTTTCATTAATTTCATTATGTCATTGACTTCTAATGGAAATTACAGAAATCTTCACGATACTTCACCACGTTTGAGTTGTATTACAGACCTAAGCTAGGTGATGGGCTTTTAGCGCTCTTATAAAGTAACACAAGGACTAAGTAACATAAAGGATCCCTTGTGTTTGTAAATGGAAGCCATAACGAAGCACTTAATGTAACGTTATCTAGGTAACAATTTTAGATTACTGTTGCGTTAAGTGAATCGTACCACGCATACCTGTTGGCCGATCATGTTTCGAGCCACGTCAACACGGTTATTTAGTACCTCATTGTTGTTTATGGCGTACGGGTATCCTATGCACTATAGTTTACGAACACAAAGGGCCTTTTCTTACGCTTAGTGTTGTAAATCCTAGTGAGCTTCGATTCAAAGTACTTGAAGTCTAATCAGCCTTAAATACACAAGTTCCATTTTTTGTGAACAATTTGTTTTCAATAAACCCAAATCCATCAGCTCTGTTTTGCTCGCGTGTTTACGTTACGTTATATTTACTTACCCCCCCCACACACACACACCCACACACACCCACCCACACAC
>CABFWB010001274.1:53147-77746 GCA_902151455.1 Timema bartmani
CATTGCACACAAAAATATATGTTTAGTTTATATTAATTTAGTGTTACTGGAATCAATTTTAAATCTCTAAAGAGTATTGTTATTTTAAATGCCTCCTCTTAAAGGGTTTCACTAACCCATATAACCTGGACATTAGGGTGTTTTAAACCAAGGATTCCACGACATATAGGGGGTGCATCAAAGGGTGCCACCCTGGTAAAAAAGAATTAATGAGAAACACTGCTATATGCTATGTATAGGCTGCAGATTGTTAAGTATTTAAAAAGCATTCAAAAAACGGGAAATATTTAACACAGATATGAGCACAACAAAAACTCACATCGGGGCCGCATGAACTAAAGAGTCACTTTTAAATTAGACTGGTTTGCAGGTAACGGGAGTCAGAAGTTCGAATCCTGGTTGGGTGAACTAAGGATGTTTATCATACAGGGTTTACCCCTCTTTCTAAACGTAAATGAGGTTAAACCATATATTTTTCACGCCTATCCAAAAGTGTAGTTGAGGTGACCTGGTGCTCTAGGGGTAAGGTGTCAGACTTCTGTGCTAGGGGTCCGGGGTTCAATCCTCGGTCCCGGCACAGATTTATCTGATTGTCAAACCCTTCCTTCACCTCTGACAAGACGTGTATTAATCACAACTTGTGAATGTGTGGAATGCCAGGCCTCCACCGTGGTTCGGATTCCACGTTAAACTGTAGTTCCTCCATTTCATCTCACAATCACCCTACCATTACACATTAGCGTAAGTGCGTATAACCCGAACGGGTAGTAAGACGCGGTGCTAATAATAATGATAATAATAAAAGTGTAGTTAAATGCGAATAACTTGGTAAGAGTAGTGAGAAGCCAACAGCGCTAAAAACAGCCATCCAGGACTCGAACGTCGACACTCCCATCGATGCGCTTGTAATATCGCATCTGGTCGACTGACGCGTCCAATGTTTGTTACCGCAGGGCTCGTGGATGACCATGTTCCTGACAGTCATAGTGTCTCTGTATGTGTTCTCCCATGCTTACAACCTGCTGCTGGTGCTGTGGTATGACAACTGCCACTACAAGATTGACAGCAAGATGGCCGTCACTAGCGCCAGGTACGGCATTCTGGTCTCTTACCAGCACCTCACCTCCTCCCCCCGGGTCTTAGTACCCGTTTGGGTTGTACAATTATTTAGTGACTACGCTAGTGGTTTCAAGGATCATGAAGGTAATATTTAGAGGAAGTGTACACGCATTTTCGTGTAGGGAGAGTGTAAAACCATTAAAGAAAACTATTTTGGAAAACCACCCTCAGTATACCCGACCGAGATTCGAACCTCGGTCTCCAATCATTGGCAGTATAGTCTACTGCGAGAGTAGCGCCTTAGACCATACAATCACCGAAGTGGGTACAAAATAATATATTTGCAAGTTTTCTTAGTACGTTTAACACTAAAGCTTGTGTGTGTAAGTGGACTACGTCTCACTATCTGTCCAATCCACCCGTATATTTATAATAAATTATGGATAAGAGAAATCATCATTTCTTGGATTAATATAATGTTCACCCGCTTCAGTGGCCACATGGTCTAAGGCATCACTCTCGCAACAGACTAGTCTGGCGATAACCGGGAGATCGTGTTTTGATCCCAATTGGGTGTACTGAGAGTGGTTTTTATTAAATTGCTTCCCACCCTCTTTCCTCGCAAATGCGGGTACACTTCCTCTACATTCAACCTCACTCATCCCTAACACATTAGCGTAATCAGTAATCAATACATAGGCGTATAGCATGAACGGGTAGTAAGAGGCAGTGGTGAAAAAATATGTATTTACAATTTTCAATTATTTAAAACCAAATTTCAAAATTAACTAAACCCCCTGAAATCATAAGAATTTTCTTCTCAAATCTCATTTTATAATTAGTTTTACTACCAAATATAATAACAAATAATCATAAATATTCGTCTAGCATCAGCCACATATCAAAATATAAAATTGTAAAATCTTTTCAAACAACCTAAGTCTGACATTTATAAGGAAGTATTATACATTTTATTTAATAAGAGCCTAATTATTGTCTTATCATGCTCTAATAATTTTTTAATTTATCAAGGGTTGTGTAACTTATCACTTTTCAATATTCTATATTAGTGTATTGCCCTTTATGTTATATTTTGACTGCTGGTTAATTATTATAATTAAAACTATTTATTAACAATATTTATTTTGACTTTAATTTGACTGATTGATTGATTAATTTATACTAATGGGGTAGTTGAGCTCGGTCGTCTTGGGGTAAAGTGCTCGCTTCAGGACCCGATGATCATGGGTTTAAGCCCAGCCGGGGATGACGGATCTTTCATGAGCGATAACAATCCGTATCAAAACTTGTTTTGTAGGTAAAGTAAAGCCGTCGCTCCCATGTCGATTGTGGTATGTAAATCAAACCTGGGAACTATGTGGAAATACCTTTCCTGGCAAAATTGATAGGTTCTTTCGCTCACGCTAATAGAAATTATTGTGTGCTGATATTGGTTTAGAAAGAGCACGTTAAATACCTCATATAAATAAATGAAATAATGCCAAGGGGGTAGAGATAAGAAAGGTAGAGTTTCGAGGAAGTGAACCCGCATTGGCATGGAGGAAAAGGGGGATATCATTTATAAACAACACCATTAAGACATCCGACCGGAATTTGAAGATATATCCTCGCGTCATCCATTTTGTTACTAGGTTAGCGTCTTGGTGCATGCACCCACTAATGCAGTTAGCAGTTAGCACCTTAACAATCTAAGTGGCAAGTATAAAGAGGATTATTTTAAAGAAAGTACACTCACATTAGCTAAAAGAGAGATACTGAAAAAAAAATCCTATTTCCAATTATAGCTCACACTTGGAAAACAATATCAGATTTACCTGGCCGAGCGTAGAGCCTCAATATACATATCACCGAAAATCCAGTATACTGCAAATCTGAAGCCTTGACTACTGGACCTTTAAAGGTGGCAAGCTAACCTTGTATTATTCCACTATGGTATAGGCTATAAGATAGGGGCATAGCGTAGTCCGTCAAGGTAAGACTATCACCACCTTTCAGGGTAAAACGAAGTGTTCATTGTAAGCCCATTTCAATTTATTTAGATGTCTGACATTTTACGTTCTAGATATTTTTTATAGACTTAAAAAAAATTCCTGCTCTTAATAGTCTAAATACCATGCATTTATTTATAACTTAATTATTGAAACTAACTTTTTTTTTTGTCCTCCTCCCCCTCATCTTACCCCAGAGTACAAACATGTGTTCATCGAGGACGGGGAGATCGAGGTTCGAATCTCGGGAAGGTGAACTGGAGGGGGGGTTCCTAAATGGTTTTCCACTCTCCCTCCACGCAAATGCGGGTTCACTTCCTCTAAATTCAACCCTCCTAATTCCTAATACATTAGTGTAATTAGTACTTAAGCGTATAACCCGAACGGGTAGTAAGACGCGGTGCTAAATAATATAAATATATATATATACAAACATGTACTAGACTATATTTATTATTATTTAGCACCGCGTCTTACTACCCGTTCGGGTTATACGCTTAAGTACTAATTACACTAATGGATTAGGAAATTGGTAAGGTTTACTATAGAGGAAATGAACCCGCATTTGCGTGGAGGGAGAGTGGAAAATCATTTAGGAAAAACCACCCCAGTTCAACCGACCGAGATTCGATCCTCGATCTCCCCGTCCTCGGCAGTCGAGCTCACACGACTAGCGCGTTAGCTAACTACGTGGGTTACTAGACTATATAGTACAGACAATGAAAACACATTATCATGTGAGAGTTACTGTGTGTGGAGGGTCAAATAGACCAAGAATGGGAATAATATTACAAAGTGATTTTTTAAGCACCAAGTCTTACTAGTTTGGGCTTATACGTATATGTTATATTCACACTAATGTGTTTGGGACAAGGAAGATAAAATTTAGAGGAAGTGTACCCGCATTTGCGTGTAGGGAGAGTGTAAAACCATTAAAGAAAAACCCACCTCATTAATCCGATCGGGATTCAAACTCCTATCTCCATGCCATCGGCAGTCTATTCTATTGCGAGAGTGACGCCTTAAACGATACAGTGTTAATAGATCCATCCACCCTGACAAACGACCGCTCTACGCCACTGCTAAATAGAATCTTTATTTTGATGAAATAATATTTACGGCGACCACGTGGTCTAAGCAGCTACTCTCGCAATATACTAGATGACTGGGATATCGTGGTTCGATTCCGGTGGGTGTACTGAGGGATGTTTTGACCTAAATAGGTTTCCACTCTTCCTACACGCAAATGCTGGTAAACTTCCTCCAAATTCAACCTTACTCATCCCTAACCCATTAGCGTAATTAGTACATAGGCGTGCTACCCGAATGGGTAGTAAGATGCGGTGCTTAAAAAAGCAACAATATTTACAGTTTAACTGATCTTTGATGATCTAACTTTGTTTGATATTCGTGAACCTATGCCTAACCTTCAGTTAAGCTTTAAATTGATTTAAAACACGAGCCACATTAAGGTGGGAGTGCAGAGGGCGCGATAAATTACCAGTGCTTTTTGCAGTTTTTATAGTCAAACTTTTTTGGTCAAAATAAATCAAATATTGATTCAGTACAAACATAGAGTTTGATTTTCTTCACACGATGACTTCAACACTTGTTGAATATCTGTTGTCCATGGAATTTAGTGACGACTTTCCGCGTCACTCAAAAAATGTTCCCATCTAATGCCATGACAGAAACCTAACAACTGTCGCCCCGTGAAGAAAATTAAACTCTATGTTTCTACTGAAGAAATATTTTATTTATTTTAGACAAAAAAAAAGTTTTACTATAAAAACTGCAGAAAATACTGGTCTTTTCTCGAATTTCCTACATCCTAACCTTAAAAGTACGGTGTTAATATAAATTACTTACTCACCGGCTTGTCTAAGATAGCGTGATAAGTGCATCACTGTTCAAAGATGTGTTGTAAACGCGGCTCCTGATCGTCTTGTTCGAAGGAACTATCTAACGGACCGACTATGAACTACATCCTTACGTACAACAATAAACAAGGTTATAGGGCATTAGTTCATCTAAGGCAGCGGTTCCCAATCAATGAACTGTCCTGCCTGCTATTGGGGGACCTTATAGTCACCAACATGATGCTGCAGGATAGCTTGAGCCACCTTCTCCAACCAAGGCCGTAGCCAGCCAATAATCTCAGGGTGGGGGGAGGGGTTGGTGGACCCATCTCCCAATTGACGGAGGCTAGAAAAAAATCTTAATAATAAACACCTCTGGAAGCTCTCTGAAGTGCTTTTTATGGTAACACAGACCCCTAATTTGTACTTGTACCTTAATTTTGATATTGTTTGAACCATAAATAAAGCCATATATATTTTGTTAATAATTTTTCGGGGGAGGGGGGTTGAACCCCGAAAACCCCCCCTGACTACGGCCTTGTCTCCAACCCCTATCAGCACTGGTGGTGTAATATAAGTTGCCCCTATTTTGGCTGGGGGACTTCCTAGAAACTGACATGATAGGGTATGATAGTTTCAACCCCACTCTCAGTATTGATGGTGCAGTATATCTTGTCCTGTCTGCCACGGCAGCGTGATGAAGGCGGCGGCGTGTGGCACCTGGCTGGGGGACCTCATCACGGCGCTCATGGTCACTGACATGATGCTGCAGGATAACTTGTACCCGCACTGGGCCACGCGGTTCAGGCAGCTATGGCGGCAGTCCAACGTGCCGCGGATCCTCATTTTCTGGGTGGGTTCGGTCCTGGCCACGGCCGTGGTTGTCACCCTCATTGTCAGTGACTGGATCTCGTGGGACCGGCTCAACAGGGACTTTGTCGCCACAACAGGTCAGGAAGGGTTCGGCGGAGAGGGTAAAACCACGGGACAATCTTTTATTTAGCTGTACTCGGGATTTTGCTGACCCTCAAAGTGGGATGGTAGGAGAGGCGAATTAAGGTAAGTATTTTTACAGCTTTTATAACAACTTTTTGTTTAAGATGAATAAAATATTGCTTCAGTAGAAACATTTAGTTTAATTTTCTACATAAAGTAATATCAACAGTTTTTGAATGAGCTGCCTGTCTATGGAATGGCGTAATTCGAACTTAACTTTTTCTCTTCATTAAAAGGTTTATGAGTTATTTAACATGCACTTTTTTAACAGACTGAATATATCAACACACAAGAATTTCTATGAGAGAGTGAAAGGGGCTACCAATTTTGCCGGAAAAGGTAATTTCACATACCTTCCAGGATTCTTTTACATGCCACAATCAGCATGGGACCCACGGCTTTACTTCCCCTCTGAAGGAAGTTGCGGTAAGAATGTTTATCACTCAAGAAAATCCCGTTGACCCCGGCTGGTTTTGATCCCACAGACATCTGGTCCTGAGGTGAGCACTTAGCCCCAAGACCACCGAGGTTAACGGTTTCTAGTCAAATGCCGTGATTTTCATGTCAGATATCCCAGCATTGTTGGTGCTACTATGTTAATGAAATACATACAGTACATAATGAGGGTGAGGCTGAGGGTCCAGGTAATGCCGATTGGTCCTGGACTCAATAAAGCCAAAATTCTTACCTACACCTCCATGTGGTAGAGAGTGGGTAACGCGTGTGGTTAACGTTGGTAGGAACCGAATAAATGCCGGGATAAGCATTCTTAACCATCTCCAAAGTCATCTTAAGGCGAAGGAGATGGTAGGAGACAGAGGCACCCCTTAAAGTGAGAAATCACCCCTAATGGATGATGAACCTTTCAGAGGTCAACGACATAGGATGCGGAAAGCAAGGGGAAACCACCGCATTAAAGACTCTTGTGGTATCCTTGGTTCCACTGGACAAAACTTTCATAGCCATTGTTGTCCCTGAGAGGAAATATTTCGGAGTAATATGTCCACAGTCGGATCTCTGGGTGGGCATTATCCCAGGAGAAAATTATGAAGTAAGAGTTAAGAATAACAGGCGAAAGAAGGAATCATCTGGTTTGAGGATTGGAGCTTGGAATGTGAGAACAATGAGTAGGAAAGGAAAATTGGATAATGCGGAGGTGGTTAACATAAGGAAAGAGTTGGACTATTGTATAATAAAGTACTGGATAATAATATGGTTAAGGTGATGCCTGTAAGTGACAGGGTGCTGGCAATCAGGATATCAAGTAACCCGGTGGATACCTTGATCGTTCAAGTGTACATGCCTTCATCCGGCGCAGATGAGGCAGAGGTAGACAGGGTATATGAACAGATAGAAGAGGTATATGAGAAGAACGGAAAAGTTCAAGTAAGAACAGTGATGATAGGAGACTTGAACAGTGTGGTGGGGAATGTAAGTTGAGGGAATGTAGTTGGAGATTATGGCCTAGGAAGACGGAACGAAAGAGGAGAGCGATTGGTAGAATTCTGTGAGAGCCTTGATCTCTGGCTTGCCAACACCTGGTTCAAGAACCATCAACGAAGACTCTTTACATGCAAGAGCCCTGGTGATAAAGATAGGTGTAATATAGACTTCATTTTAATATAACAACGGTTCAAAAACAGCGTTAAGATGGCTAAGACATTTCCTGGAGCGAACGTCGATACAGATCACTACCTGCTCTGGGTAGATATAAGAACACGGCTGAAATATGTTTAAAAAACCTACAAGGAAGTGGGATATGTCAAAGCTAAATAGCGATTACGCTTGTTCTATACAAGAAGCATGGAATAAAAGCAGGAAAGTTCAAAGTATAGAATGGATGGATCGTAAGAATGGGATACTATCAGGAACGCACTGTCAAGTACGTTAGAAGATAAAGTTGGACAAGTAATAATAAGAGGAAACAAGGAGTGGATCACGCAGAACATGCTGGATAATATGGTTGAACGTAAGAGATAGAAAAATTACTCATCAGAGGAAGGAAAAAGATTATAAAAAACTGAACCACGAGTTAAGAAGAGTGACTGACAGGGCCAGGGAGGAATTTCTGGAGAGATGCTGTGAAGCGGTGGAAGAATTGGAAAAGCATTTTGACGAGCAAAGACCCAAGAAAAATAAGCAAGCAAGGAATGCTGAACATGCAAGGAAGAATAACATCATACTCGGAAGAAAACAAGGAGATATGTATGGGATACATAGAGGAGCTGTATTTTTCTCAGGCAGATCATGGAGGACTGGTGTTTTAAGAAGAGCTATAATGTGACGAGGAGGACCGGGGACCGAGGATAGAAAGATGGGAAGTAGAGAAGGCGATCCAAGATCCCAGGAAAATAAAAGTGATGGGATGTGACAGAATACCATATAAGGCAGTTAAGTCCTTAGTGAATGGTGCAATAACAAGACTAAACGCTCTAGTCAATAGGATATATGACACCGGAGTTTTTCTGTAATATCTACTTGAGACCATTCTGGTTCCTTTACCAAAGAAGTGTAATACCAAAGAATGCAAATACCATAGAACCATTAGTTGTGTATGTCATATTACCAAGGCTGTGACAAGGCTATTGCTGAGGAGATTAGAAAGGAAAATATAGGATAGTATGGGAGAGGACCAGTTTGGTTTTATAAAGGGAAGAGGGACCAGAGATCCAGTCGTGTGTCTGAGAATGTTAGCAGAACAAGTTTTGGAAGTGAACAGGGAAATGAATATTTGTTTTATTAACTGGGAAAAAGCGTTTGATTTAGTGGACTGAAATATGCTACTGAAGGTTTTGGGAAACATTGGTATGGATGGTAAGGAGAGAAAAAAAAATCAGCTGTATACTGGACAAAATGTGGTGGCTAGAGAGGATGAAACGCGAGAAATGAATATTGGAAGAGAAGAGAGGTGCGACATGTAAGTTATATGTCACCAGCGAGTTTATATATATATATATATATATATATATTCGGCGTGTATGTTTATATATATACACCGAAAAGTTGATGGAGAAGGCTCTCTGGAAGGCAGGAGCCATTGTAGTGGTTGGAGAACGATTAAAAAACATTTAGTACCCGGATGATCAAGCGGTGTTGGCAGGGTCGGAATAAGAGCGGCGGGACATGACGAATGGTATTATAAGGGTGAGAAATAAATTTGTAATGATTGTAAACATCAGTAAGACGAAAGTGATGAGAGTTGTAAAGGAAGAAGGCAATGTTGTTATATCCATTGAAGGTAAGAAACTATAACAAGTAAGGTAATTCAAATATTTGGGGAGTCTGGTGAATTGGAATGCATACTGTACGTAGGAAGTTAAAGGCAGGATAGTCATGGGGAAGGGAGAATATGGAAGAGTGAGGAGATTACTGACAGCGGAAAGGATCCCGATTGAGTTAAGAAAGAGGTTTGCAAAGTGTTTTGTATGGAGTGTAGTGACGTATGTATCTGAGACGTGGACAATCAAAAAGAGAGAACAAATATATCTCAAGGATTTTAAAATGTGGCTGTGGGAAAAAGTGGAGAATATGAAGTGAATGGGCAAGGTGAGGAATGAGGATGTCTTGAGGAGGATAGGAGACGAAAGAAGCCTGATAATGATGATAACTAAGACAAAAAAGTCTTGGTTGGATCACACACTACATAAGGATTGTTTAATGAAGAGAATCATAGAGAGGAAGATAGAGGGAATATGAAGAAGAAGGTATGGAATGCTAACAGATCAAGAAAGGAAGATGATCAGGACTGAGGAAAATGGAAGATGTCCTGTTGATGCCTGTCTCAGGACAGATTCCCAGAAGAAGAAGAAGACGACATACTGAAACAATATTTTATTTATTTTGAAAAAAAAATGTTGTTTATCATAAAAATTGCAAAATACGCAACTTAGCTCTTGTTTACTTCTATGCCATGTTAATTACTTTTAATATCCAATTCAAAGATGAAGAGGGGCGTATTTTAAGGAAAATGGGGTGTGGAGAAGAGTAAAGGTGTTCCCTATGCATGAAAACAGGTTAAGTCTTCATCTTGTTCTCTGCAGTTGTTGAGATTGATGAGTCATTGTGCTCTACACGATGTCTGTTTGGGTGAGTTTTTGCTCTTCGTGTCTTACTACCCGCCCAAGCTGTCCATAAATGAATGGGAATAAGATAGATGGAGCTTAGAGGAAATTTAACTGCATCTTTATGGAAGGTGAAAGAGAGTAGTAACCGAGATCGAACCACTATCTCCCCAACACCAGCAGTTTAGTATATTGTGAGAGTGATGACTTAGACCATGCGGGCACTCAAGAGTATAATATAAAATTACATATTGGGAAAAAGTGAACACAAAAGTACCAAGCTACATTAAAAAAAAAAATTGACCACTAATAGTCAGGGTGAGAAAAGGTTGGAACTAAGTTATTAACAAAGGTCCACCCTTCTCCTTCAACTTATAATCCCTTTCGCCCCCTTCCACAACAATCTGTTACCATAGAAACTACAGAGAGTAAGTTTTAGTCATACCCTAAGCAGATCGATAGACGTATACCTGAACTAGTGGTTACATGGATAAATGCATCAGTCTCGTATGAGCGAGACTAGATAATATAGAAATAGAGTGTAACATTTATTTACAAATTGTAGCCGATTGCCCTTTAACGTATTTCACTGAAAAGACCATTCTTTAGCCCCCGCGAAGATACGATGGTTATTTTACATACGTAAAAGTAGACCGGGCTGCAAACCAAACTAACGCAGGCGTTAAGGTAGAAAAATTATCGGGGAAGGGTAGTTTGTTGGGTCAGTTAATAAATACGTCAAAATTGTTATTAGTGTGAGAAATTCACTTCGTTAAATTAAAGCAATAGTGTGAAATAATTTATTCAAACCAGACTTGTATTCTAGAGGTTAGAAATATTGATAAGTCAAGGGAACTCTGGTTTGATGTTGGATGACTGGGTTGGGTGTTAAATAAAATACATTACAGTTGCTATTCATTTTTCTTACTCAACCCGAATATATTTACGAATCCATTTTTCACGAGCTCATAATTACCTTTTTAGTTAAAAGGTCATTATAGATGTTAGCTACAGGTGCAATGGACCCTTATTTGGTTCAGGATAATGCTATTTTAAGTAATTTGATACATGGGTTTAAATGCATCCCCGCATGTATGAACATGATCGGGGCTCGAATCCCGGCATAATCTACTGAGGGTGTTTTATTCCTAAATGGTTTTCCACTCTCCCTCCACAAAAATGCGAGTACATTTTCATTCAATTGTGCCTTCCTAGTAGTGTAATTAAACGCGGATAGCCCGGATGAGTAGTAAATAAGAAATTACGCCAAAAATATTAAAAAAATTCATCCACTGCGAAAATTTGGCAAAGTGATGTCCCTTTACCTCGCTTATCAAACCGACAGGTGGATGGATTTTAAATTATTTATTGTAATGGAATTTAGAAGATGTACGGATATAGCCGCATCAAACATCATATTCGTAAATTTGAAAAGTGACATCTGGAAACGGGAATCAAACCCAGGACCCTTGGCTTAGTATAATAATCCCAGGTTCAGTTCCCATGTCAAAGTGTAATTTTTCAAATTTATGAAGACAGTTATTGTAATTTTTAATTCATGTGTATCACAAACTAATACGTGATGGCTACACACAGGCTCAGTACTGACAGCTGAATCAAATTTAAATAAGTGAAAAATGACAACCTGGACACAGGTCCCGGGTTCGATTCCCGTGTCCAAGTAGTCATTTTTTCACTTAATTGGATTTATTGTAATATATCGACTGATAATTAAAGGGCCGCCTTGCCATGGACGGACTTTATAGTAGTAGTCTGGTAGAAAGGAACTTTTATAAAATACATATTTTGTTTGCGGACAAAATTTATAGTATTTTTCTATATTATTGATATTATCTATGAACAGTGGCGGTTGCAGCTCACATGACTTGGCGTATAAATATATTACAATGATAGTTTTCCTAACTGTCAGAAAGGTTCCTTCTTATCGAAATGGAAGTGTGCCTATAGCTGTCCCCGCGGCGCCAATCTCGGTCATGGTATCTTCTGTTCCAGAGCTATCCCGGGCGTTCCTGGCTTCCTTCATCCTTGTGATGGACCTCCTAATAGTGATGCAGGACTGGGACTTCCCCCATTTCACCACCACCCTCCACGTCAACCTGCCCGGTTTCAGCGTCGCCACCCTGCAGTGGAAGTACGCTGAGGTGGACATCACAGGTGAAACACACACACACACTCAATAGGCTAGCTGAGGAAACACAAACAGGTTTTAACGTGACTATACTAACAATAATTGTCTGGAAGAGTATGGAAAACCACATTGTAACCATACAAAAAAAATTATCCTGACGCACATAGTCGAGCACCGAATAACTGGCTTTCATATAAAAACTGACTACACTATCTGTGTGATTAACACTGCCGGTAGCCGCGGACTAAACGTCAAGCTCATATAATGCTTTGCTGATAACGGGGAGGTCAGGGCCTCTATCCCTGTCGAGTATAATGAGAGTGGTTTTCCACTCTTCCTCCACGGGCACAAGTTGACACACTTCCTCTAAACTTTACCTTCCTCACTCCTACCCCATATTGGTGTAATTCAATGCGTGCAACCCGAATGGTTATCAAGACACCGAGAGAAAAAAATATATGAGCAATTATTGTATGGAGAGAGAGCGGAAAATCATAATGTAAAAGAAACTCCCAGTAAACATAGTCAGAGGTCGAATACCTGGCTTCCAGAGCGCTATGTGAATGCTGATGCATTTTCTCACAAATTCTCATTTATCGAGTTTCCTCGTCTCAATATAAGTAGCTAGTAACCAGCACATTTACTCTAAAAGGTGTGCGCTTTCCTGTGGCAAAAGAAAACAAGTCTGAGGCACCCAGGTTCGACTACAGGTTGATAAACGAGGAAACTTGATCTTTATATATGTGTTCGTCTGACTAGCCAATTAGAATAGCTCTAGGAGCTGGGGTTGGGTGTGGTGTTAGATTTATTGTGCCATGTTACGTTAGTTTGTATGTTGTATGTGCATTCAAAAAGCGCATATTAAACGTCACATAAAACCCTGAAAAACTTGCTGCTGATATATTATCGCAGTGATTACAGTGAGTACAACTATTATTAATATAGGCGTGCACAGCACAGTTTATTTAAGGTGGGATGGAAGGGGTCGCGAGAAAAACCCAGTGTTTTTGCAGTTTTTATGACAAAACTGTTTTTGGTCAAAATAAATAAAATATGGCTCCAGTACAAACATAAAGTTTAATTTTTTTCACATGTTGACCTCAAAAGTTTCTGAATATCTGTCAAGAGTGTTCTGGAATTTAATGACAACTTTTTCTCTACATTTAAAAAGTTTGTTAGATAATGCCGCTATGCTCATGACACACATTGAAGAACTGTTGATTTCAACATGTGGATAAAATTAAACTCTATGTTTCTACTGGAGCAATATTCTATTTATTTTGACCAAAAAATGTTTTTCCATAAAACTGCAAAAACAATAGCCTTTCCGCACGTCCCTTTCCATCCCACCTTAAGGTGCGGTCGCAGAGCTACTAATACACAGTAAAAATTACTGATTTGCGACCGATATTATAGCTGAACCAATAATGATACATTTTTGACTTTTTTTATTATGACTGCATGGACACTTTTCTAAATTGATATTTAATTATATAATACATTTTTTTTATGCATATATTTTTAAAATTAACTCAAAAAACACATTTTTGATGAAGGTTGGATTAAAAAAAATAATACAATATTAAGTTTTGTGTGTAATTTACAAATATAATATTTTTAATCGCGTAAACCTATTCCCTGGGCCATAAATCGGTAATTAGTTATATAAATTTAGTTTTATTACAAGATAGGGGTAACAACCTCCACCACACCTACTCAAGCCAAGAGAGAGGGGAGGTTTCTATAGTAGCCCCATGGCTTCTTTGGTGCTGACTGACAGCTCACAACAGCTGACAGGTGATGGCTTTGAAAAGCTACCAGATCAAATTGTGTATCCCTACGCCGAAGCATATGATCTGCAAAAAACATGTGTTTAGCAGCTGTCACTTCTGACAGTCAAAATTTAGGTATATACCTAAATGTTGACTGTCAGAAGTCAGCTGTGAACTGTCAGTCAGCACCAAAGAAGCCATGGGGCTACTGTATGTAGAACCCAAGTCCTAAGATTCAGTCGGCAGCAGTAATCTTATAGTTCGCTTGACAGGCCAACACTAATAGCCTTGAAACCTGTCCAGAGAACCAGTTAGAATATTTCAGTTGTATTTTTTTTCTGAGTCTTAAAAAAAATCTTTGCAAGTTGGAAAGTGAATCTACATCAACATTATTTCATAAAATATATCGCATCAAACATTATCATTTTTCAATGGGGATTTTAACGTGTAATTTACGAAAGCAAGGATTACATCAATACACGACTTACAAACTAGCTTTTAGCTATGACATACATAACAGTTTACTAAAGTTAAATTACCAACTTTACCTGGAAACGAAACTGGGACCCTTAGCATAGTAAGCACACGTTCTATCGACCTATCTAAAGTGTCGGTTAAAATATAATGAGAAACGTACTGCGTAAAATATGATAAGCCACTTTAAAAATTAAAAAAAAAATCACGATCAAAGCATAGCTGTGATAAAATAATATTCAATACCAAAATTGGATTCAATTTGAATGTTGCGCAAGTTGAGGCACCTTATGATGACTCTCAACACACACAGTATTAAATTATTTACATTTGTTTTGTATTGAAGACTGAATATTTTTCTAAAAAATACAATTATTTTTATGCTTCTTTAATGACTAACTTACTTTTTTAGGTTAGAGTAGCCTTTCGAAATGTTCGTAAACTATATGCTATCCGTCAATAGTAGGCCTACAATGTTTAGTTACAAAAAACTGCACTTTATGAGGAGAGCACCAAATTTGGCATACATCAAGTCCATACCCATTGTCAACGTTCAGGAAGGGGAGCCACCTGAAACCCATCCCCCCAGCAAAATTGCGGTCGAATTTCATAAAATGGCCATCATAAAATTTAAAATAATGCAATTATTTCAAAATATTAAAGTTAGGTGTCTAATTATATGCTTTTAGAGATGGTGAATTCAAAAAAAGGCTAAAAAACGTTGTCAGAAGTCCATAAGACAAGATATCCAACATGGCGACCAGAATAGCCGCTGTGTAGTAATTATAATGTGATAAATTTTTTATTTTCCTGCTGAAGTATTTTACGAAAAGTATTCAATATCTTCTTAATAATTCTAAGTTGTATGCAGGTAAGAGTTAGCTCCTAATTAGTGGGTGTAGTAAATAAAATGGCGGAAATTTTTAAAGAGACCATACAACAATGTTTAAATTACTGTTTTTATTGAAATAGCATTACTACACATATACAAATTGAAAATTGTAAGGTACAATATTTGAAAACGAATTAAAAAATATTTGTTGATATGCATTACAGTTTCCAATCAAAAACCATGTTTTTCCATATCATCTATGACCATATCATCCGGAGCATCTTCTTCTGTGTATTCTTGGCTGAAAACAAAGGGGAAAATCATCACACATTGCATTGCATCATTGGTTTTCAAAACACTTTTTTATCGCTACTATCATTTCTGAAACCAATGACATTAGTTTGATTGGAACTGAATACATAGAATCCACCTGGTCATGTTGGTGCAATTATTGCAACTGCCACACAGGAGAGGCACACATTCTACCAGGGAGCGTCTACAGCTTCAGTTTGAAGTTGAAGCGCATCCTGCCTTGCATCTGTATTTTACAAAATCACGACAGCCCTGCCATATTGTGGGAAGAGACGTCTACCTCACCAACCAGTTTGAACCATCTTTCATCCATCCCCAATTATCTGTACTAGGGATTCTCGCATGTGGGTTCATGCACTGACCCCAAATGTGGCCGCCCTGATAAACAGCTCTCAAAGAATGCTGTTGGAGTACTTCTGATGTTGGCGGGAGTCTGTCAAACGGGTTTTCTTCAGAAGCCGAAAGAATATGTCTTGTCTTATTCAGAGTCATGCCCAAGTATTTTTTATGGCACATGCAGACTACCAATTGTTCTAGCTCATGGAGCGCATCCATTTGCAGTTCTGGAAGTGGAGTTGAAATGGCAACAAATGCACAAGTAGCCTTGTCGTAGCACTTCCATGTGTTCCAAGCACTGAGTTTCCCATGGAATGCAAATGTCGAAGCTGTGTCACACCCTGTTAACGCTTGGAAGCCCCTCAGAGCGACAGATCTCTCTTAACCAAGTGCCAGGGCGCAGTTGTGAGCTGGAATGTACCCTTGTTTCTGACCAAAGTTAATTGAAACCCACAGTTGTTCAAGGCCCAAAGTCCTCAAATCAAAGAAGAACGATATGGCAAGGACCAAGACATCAGAATCAACGGTTCTTATGAGAATAGTCTTGGCCCCGTGGATGACTGCATCACTTGTGTGCACTATAATCCGTCCATCTGCCCCCTCAGTAAGTTTAAGAGCTGACCTATTGATTTGCTATGTTAGTGACTGCCTTGGCAGTTCGCACATTCTCAACTAGATGCGTTCCTAGGAAAGAAAAAAAATATTTCTTCTTGTAGTTATTTCTAAGAAATTCACGCCAATTGCGAGGCACAGGTGAGTTTGATAGAACTTGGCATCGATTTCCCTCGCCTCTAGCATCACGTAGGCTATTCTTTAAGCTTTCTGGACTGTACATATCCCAAAACATGTCAAGCCTTTTAGCAGAAACACTCTGGATACACCCCACAATGCCTTGATGGATTTCCCGAAAGCAGTATTCTCCAAAGGTACGAGATACACGCGGTTGAATTGAGTGAATGAGAGCAGCTCCATCAAAAACAATAGCATCACATGTACCTGGAAATCTGCGATCATTTTCACTCACCATTTCTTCAAGAAAATGAAGTAGATCTGCCTTTCCAAGTGAATGTAGAAGATGACCATCAGAAGACAGACTTGGAGGATAGGGACTGTTTTCATACTTGAAAAAAATTCCATATCAAGTTTTCAATTCATACTGACAGTAAGACATCTCTGAAACAGGTGTACGTCAGTCTGTATATTATGGACAGTGCTTTCCCCAGTACTGTTCCCTCTTTTCTGCCTAAAAATTATCATTTTATGTGCCTTCATAGGTGCGAAGATGATCACAGTGGATCCTTGTACAAGTCTTTCTGAAACAAACTATTGGTACAGCTCAATGCCTTTTCACTCAGAATCTCTCAGCATGTTCACAGATTCAGCATCAGAAACCATGCGATTATCCAGTGATATAAGGTCACCTGAGGTGTCCTCAAAGGGATTACCAACACTTATGAAACTTGTCTTCAATGTATCAACATCATCTGCGAACCTTTCTTCAAAAGAAAAGTATTGTTCATGATGCAATGGTTTGTTCTCGGACCGTGGTTTCTTATGTCTTGTGAATTCATTGACCAATCTCTGTATTTCAGGACCTGCCACAGCCCACCTCCTCAATGCAGCTGGATCCTGAAGAAATACCAACAGCACCCCCGTCATCTTTAACATTCTTGTTGTGTTGCTCATGTGCCTGATCTACTGCAATAGCAGAAAACGGATTGGATGACTTCCGTACGACAACATTTCCTGCCTTAAACTCGGTATTAACTGATGCTAAATGTAATGGAAGCTCCTCCAAGTCCTTTACATGAACAGTCAACCATCTTGCTTAGTTAAAATGGTCTAGCAGAAAAAACTACAGCAACATTGACTTGGTAGTATTTCCCTTCATGTATAGAACGAACAAAACTCAGGAGAAGGATCTCTAAATTCAAAACAAGAATCCCAAACTGGAATGTTGGACTGTCGTATCCCTCAGGTATGGGAACTCGAGGTAGGGAATTAATAGATTCGTTTCAACTCTAAATCCTTGATAGGAACCTCTGGACTCAAAGAAATAATCAGATGTTGTTGATAATGAAGATTGATGTTCTTACACTTTTATTAAATAATAACAAAAGTATATTACAAGTTCGTGGTTCACATGAAGAGTAATCCAGACCGTACTTCTACAATGCATTCAGTATGACAATTATTAACAAAAGAGCCCCGATTTCCAGATATCCGGGGTTTATATACCTTCCCTGTATATCTATGAAAGTTTATAGCTACGCAGTACAAATGGTGCAACCAACAGTTCTTAGATGAGCATGTGACTGGGGTGATTTCCACTTTTTACTCATTTTGGACTCCAAGAAGTCACAATATTGTTTCTTACTCACGAAATACGTAGAAATCAATTATACCACGCAATTTCCAAATGACTATAGTATGTATGACTTAAGCTTTACTTTAAATATATAGTCTAATTCTACTTCGTTACACATTTTTTGTATTGCGTCACTATTAAAATAAGTGTAACATTAACATATTAAATACCTTTATTTACCTGGTGGTATTATGATTATTGCTCTAAGGGGTATATAATAATTAAGTGAACCCCTAGCTATATGACAGGACTCTATTCAGAATGCCTTTTCAAGCACAGTTCCACTGTTACTTCAGAAGCTTCAGAATCATACGCTTCTTTCAGAACAATGAACAGAGTGGCAGCTGTGACTTGGTGAAACTTTCTGGCTTTCGTAACGTGCGTTACTTTCAGAACACTTTAAGCCGTTGTCTCTGTTGGCATTCTTGATTTAGCCACAAGAGCAGACCACCCAGAGCTGTAAAGAAGCTTCTCCAAGGCTCTCAAAAAACCCTTGCTCCACATGGAAGGGTGCAAATAGGACAACAAATCTGTCCTTTCCATAAACGTTTGGCCAGTTCCACTGAATCATTTTACACAAGGTGAAGAGCGATTGATCGACAGTTATCAACGGAGTTTGACCTGAGCTCAAGAATGACGTATTGCTGCAAATGACGTCCATGTCATGACGAATCATTGATATTGATGAGGATGACTCGTAAAACAGAGGTAGCAGGGCCTGTATTCCTGGAACCACCGAAGTTTTAACACGAGAAGCATAAAATGCAGCCCAGGACATATCCAAGTTCTTGTCATTGATGTCCTTCTCCTTGGTATGGTGCATGAAGATATGATCCAACCAATCTATCTCTTTTACAAATTCAAGACTAACAGACAAAGATGGAATAAGGGTGTCTATAAGTTCTTGTGTACATTTTGGCTGAACTGGTGTTTTGGTTGGTAGTAACTTCGCCTTAACGATGACATATGCCTCAGGGATCTCAGGAACCATCTTACTCTTCAAATAAACATCACAGATATTAGACGTAAACTCCCTTCTTTCTCCCAGTCGGGTAGGTGTACACATTTGAAATATGGACAAGCTAGTTCCATGAAAATATTCCTGTGATATAACACTATAGGGATTGTGGTATATATTGTCATATGCTCCAATGGTGAACAATCCCTTTCGCAGGTTACTTGGACATAGGACACCTTCCTCGTTATCTCGCAGTACCTGAAGTTGGCAGAGAGCAGACGTGATCTTGTCCACTCTAGCTGATGATACTGAAATTCCTAATTCATGCATTTCATCGATCTTTTTTCTGTTACAAAACTTGGGGTACGCAGAAAGATCCATATACGTAGGGAGAGGAGGTTCTTGTTCTCTTCTGTGTCGTACAAAACGTGAATCTGATTTTGGAGCAAGGGCTCTGTGATTTAATACAATGAGTTGGCTGATTGTAACAGCTGGCTGTGCTGAGTCTCGCTACCCAGTGTGCAGCCATATAGAAGGTTGGTCACTGCAAGTAAACCTGGGGGCACAGAAGCCTCCTGGCAGCCATCCTCAAATAATCTAGTAAAAGAACAGGAAACTCCAGAAATTTCCCTCTTCAAACTTCTTAAGAATTTAAAGAATGCTGCAGCATCGGCATCTGACAAATCTTCAGATGAAACATCCCAGAAAACATTACACCCTGCCACACAAATAAGTAGGCCTACTCTCTTCCTGACTTTTGTGCTCCTAGTTCAGGAAAATGTAATAAAATTCGCTCGTGAAGATGTGTTGTGTGAATAGTGGGCATTTCACCAGCATGTTGGCCTAACAATTCTATAAATCGATCTTGGAATGCAGCAGTAAGATTTTCCATTTTAAAAATATATTCGTTATTATCACTATTGAGTTTATCCCTAATAATTTTGTAACATTAATAAAATATGAAAATTAAATTTTATGGTGGTTTAGTTGGTCGCCATGTTGGATATTTCGTCCTATGGATTTCTGACGTTTTCGAGCTTTTTTTAAATACAGCATCCCTGAAAACCTATAAGTATACACTTAACTTTCATATTTTGAAATAATTAAAGTAATTTAAATGTTATGGTGGCCATTTTAGGAAATGTGACCGCCATTTTGCTGGGGGGATAGGTTTCAGGTAGCTCCCCTTCTTATACGTTGGCAATGGGTGTGGGCATGATGTGTGCCAAATTTGGTCTTCTCCTCATCAAGTGCAGTTTAAAAAAAAAAATATTGCTTGAATAGTCAACTACGAGTAGATCAGGGTTGGACTGGGCCTCCAAAAGAGCGCGGAACTTGGATTTTTATAGGGCGCAAAATATTTTGAAGAACCCAATTTTTTTTATCTATTTACTGTAAAATAACTATAGGAGTATTGGTAGAATTCAATAATATTCATTAATAATAAATATTGGTAGTTACTGCAAGGACTCCCAAAATAATCTTATTTTTGTTTTCCCCATGTGGCTGTTTAATATTGTGAATTTCATGAGTTATTTTTTATAAATATAGTATACAGAAAAAATATTTACCTGGTGGTATTATGATTATTGCTCTAAGGGGTTATAATAATTAAGTGAACCCCTAGCTATATGACAGGACTCTGTTCAAAATGCCTTTTCACGCACAGTTCCTTGTTACTTCATAAGCTTCAGAATCATACGCTTCTTTCAGAACAATGAACAGAGTGGTAGCTGTGACTTATAAAAAAACCTAAGGAACAAATTGTACAAGATATTATACTATATCCTTGGCAAGGATCCTCGCACTATTTGGGTACCGCCTGTCTCAACAACATCCGTCCTGAGCAAACTGGGTTCGTACTCGGAAAAAAGGAAACGCAGACATCACACATCCAACTACCTCAACTAAACCTGACTTGTATCAGCGTTGAATACAAGTCCCTTAAAAGCAACACATTTCAAAATAAATTTTCATTTTCACGCCAAGACTAAGCTTTTAAAAATTATAAAATTAATTGAACTTTACATGTTCAAATACTGATATCGTAACACAACTCCATCCCCCCCTCTTTGGAATAAATTTGTATCACAACGTTCTTTCTATCACCCTTTTCCATTTCTCTAATTAACTTACTGTGACTGGTAATATTAAATGTACATTACACGTATTAATATGTTATGAATGGGATTTATTACAGCTTCCTTTCCTTAATATAATTATTATAATCTTCTCATCACCCAATGAAAGGGCTGTTTACTTGTCGTATGGACAAAAAAAAAAGTATGGTATTCGAAAGGTTATAAAAATATTATGAGTTTTGGAAAATTGGAATTGAATCAAAATTAACTAGATTTTATTTAAATTGTATAACGCCAGAGCTGATAGATCCTAAGCACACTAGATCAATAAAAATAAGAAATTCAGAATATATTTTGAATGCACAAAGGTCTAAAACAAAGTGGCCAAGGATTTTGGAAACAAAGTAGTTGTATAGATTTTTATTCTTGATTTTAAAAACTGTCACTAAAATACCATTATTGATTAAAAATGTATTATATTGTAATATATTGAAAAAATGTGTTTTATTGTAATGGCTACTAGATATTTATACATAGTGCTATGTTCCTGCAATAAAAGTAACTGAAGATATTAGCTATTGTAATGACTAAAGCTGGGATTTTTATGTAATATCTTATAACAAAATAGGTATGTAAATATATAATAATATTCAAGAAAATATGTAGTTAAATATGTAAATTCATTTAAAAAAACCTAACATCACGTAAAACAAATATGTCACTAAGCACGCAACATTTACCTAATTTACACTCTGAATGGCACCTACATTGACGGATTACTTGTACTTTGGTGAGAATTTCAATTCTTTCTGTGGTAATTGATTGCCGCTTGTCCAACAGAATATGCTTGTAGGTGTAAAATGTATTTTCCACGTCACGGTATGTCTCTGAGGCGTATTACAACAAAAACATTTTCTCGAGAGAAATGTTCTCAAGTGTATCTCCATCCGATGAATATACTGGGTTTCTTTTTAGCACTGCCTGAAACTTAGTAGAAACACTTTCACCAGTTTCGTATTTCACGGCATTTAGATTTGAAATAGTGTTTTCTATTATATTCATAGATTTTTGTAGTGGAAATCCAGCAGTTTCCAACCGTTTATTACTCTGGAAGCCAACCGAAATTGCTCCGGATGTATGCAGTTGAACTTGTAACCTTTGGATCATTGAATGAGCTGTGAAATTCACATACAGATATCGTACACTCAGGGGCAAACATATCCACTAATGACTTCACAATTCCAAATTGTTCATATTAGAATTTGGCTGTTTTATCCATGTTTCTCATTTTGTTAGAACTAATTGCAGGGGCAACGGCACATCAAACAAGAGTTAGTAAGTTTTGACTTGATGCAAGACTTTCACAAATAGGTTTAGTTTTTATTTGTCACATAAGTTAATCTATTCATTTGTAAATACTGGACTCTAATGTATTCCACAACACGATGTAGTTCATGAGCCAAACTCGTAAGATGGATCCTATCAGGATATAACAACTTTAAAGTACTTGCGATTTTCATTATATAGGCCGTGGCATCCTAATATAACACCAGGACCTTCTTAACGTGAGCTCACCTAGGCCACAACACTTTCAATTGATCATTCACGAATCTTGCAACATGATACGTATGTTCCAGCACTTCTCAGTAAGTAAAATATGGTTTGGAAATATTCTTAGGCTCTATCTTACCTACCACAAGGTTCCCAACAAAATTACCCTAAACATCCATGATTTCATCCACAGTGACCCATAAGAAGGCATCTCATATGTAATTTACTATCCTTTCCATTATTTCTTTATAATATATATGCAGATCATTCTTTCTGCTTATTGATTGATCAGGAATTTGTTGCTTTCATTACTATCACAATAAGCATGCAAATTCAGGCACTTGGAATTTAAAACATGGGATGTTCGCAGCGACCATAGCACTACACAAGTCCTTAGAGAATTAGTTTCTTTAACTGGAAGGAAGGCAACTGCATCTTTGTTTAAAAAAAAAAAAGATTCTTCAAATAACTCAGATTTTTTTTGGTACGAAGTGTGCGCCACACATGTTGCTCTAATTGTGATTTTACGGAACATCCCATTTTTATTTTATTTTTGTTGCAAGCTTGACACATTTGCAACTTTACTGTCGGTTGTGAAGGAGTAGTTGATCCCAGCTCATTATTTTAATTTACTAGTCTGCAAGACTCAGCGGGTGTCAAGGTGAAAAAAAAAATCTGATGGTAGCTTACTGTTAGACTTTCACTTTCAACTACTCATGTGAAATTAAAATCACTTTGAAATATTACAAGATAAGAATGTAAGTCATTGGACTAGTGTGTTGGAGGGGAGGGAGGTTCCAGACTGAAATTCCTTATTTGTTTGCATACTTCTTTAAAAAATGCATCAAAAGTTTCATTGTGAGGCGAGAAGGCATGTACTTAGTGGAAAAACATTTGACTACTCGAGTTGCATTCCACCCTTTTTAATAGTTCATTGAAAAATTCCTTTGAGCTGATTTAAACAAAGCGAACCAAATCAAACAATGTTTAAATATTTTTAAAAAAATTGCAATTAATATAAAAATATATTAAAACATCACAAAGTAGGTATCTTTATGTAAAATCACTTGAAATATAATTATAAACGTGTCAAAAAAGTAAAAATATATAAAATGATAGTCAAATAATATTTGATTTTCAAATAGAGAGAGCTCAAAATAGCGGCCCCACAACATCAACTGTAACCAACAACACCATCCCTCTGGTCACTACATACCACCCTGGACAACACTCTCTTGAAAACAGGTTTCCTCATACTGCAATCCTCCACTACTACACAACAAATCTTCAAGGAGCCCCCGAAAGTAACCTATAAACAACCAGCCAATCTACGCAACTTACTTGTAAAACCCAAACTGCCGGACCCCACTATTCAACCCGAACCCAAACAAATATCAGGTTCATTTTCCTGCAATCGTACCCCCTGCAAAACCTGCACCATACATAAACCAACAAATTTATTCTCCAGCAATATAACTAAAATAAATTATCCTATAAAAGGCCACCATACTTGTGATTCTGAAAACCTCATCTACCAACTGGAATGCAACCAGTGCCAAGCACAATACATTGGTCTCACAACAGAAACACTAAGAAGGAGAATGAATGGTCATCGACATGACACAAAAATGAAAAATAAAGATAAGCCTGTAGCAGCACATGCCGAAACCCATAATCTGGACTTTAATCACTGTTACACAACTAAGGTGGTCAAATCTCTGAACAAAGAAATATGCAACCCTTCACAACTAAAGATATGGGAACTGGCCCATCAATATATCA
>CABFWB010001274.1:80638-93742 GCA_902151455.1 Timema bartmani
ACAATGCAAGGCGCTGACCACCGCGCGCCTGACTGCATGATATTTCAAAAACATTGCCTGCTATTACTTAAACCAAATACATATTTTTCTTGAAACTATTATGGATAAATAAAATTGTCGTGAGAGTGTGAATAATAACTTTAAAAGGAACTGGGGGTTCGTGGGGATGGGGGGGCGCGCGTCTTCGCGCCCTGGGGACGAGCCGCCCCTGCCACAAACGTAAATCCGGCACTGACCCCCACTCTTTCTTGGATAACTTCCTTCCTTATCATGTTTCTTCAAGTGACAGTTAAGATGCTCTTCACAAACTTCATTCACACGGCACGCACTTTTTTAGTCTCTTTTACATTCAACCATTATTCACGCCTATGATAAATAATAATGAATTAATGTGATAAGTTATTCCATTTGATTCCAGGCAAGTGGTTCAACTACGGCATCAATGTGATGGTGATGTTGCTTGATCTCAACATGTGGAAGAATCAGATCTTCTACGACCCTAGAGACTTCGGCCAGTATACAGGTCAGTCAAGATAGGTTTATTTTGTGCGCGATGCCTTACTCTCTCTTAGGGTTATTCACATATTTACACTAATGGGGTAGGGAGGAGTAACGTAGAATGTAGAGGGAGCGTATCAGCATTTGAAGGAAGAAAATTTAGAATACCATGTAGGAAAAAACACCCTCAGTATGGCAGTAGTTACACCTTGGTTTGTGTGAATATCGAGGTGGGTGGTTAAGATATTGACCCTCACTTTACAAAGTTAATAGTAGCCTACTTCTCACCCACTTGGGTTGTAACCTAGAGATGGATTGTGGTCCTTCAGAGCACAGAAAATATTGTGGACTCTAACCAACAACTTCAAAAGGTGAGTTGCCTCGGACAACTCAGAATATTGTGGACTCGAACCATAAAACTTCAAGACGTGAGCTGCCTCAGACCATTCCGAATATTGTGGATTCGAACCAACAACTTCAAGAAGTGAGATGCCTCAAACAACTCGAATATTGTGGATTCTTACCTACCACTTCAAGAGGTGAGCTTCCCCAAACAACTCAGAATATTATTCCCAATACAGAACCTTCTTACAATTCAAGGGCATTTCTCTTCTCTATAGTAGCTACCTTACACACTTATATAACGCCCCTTCCAGCCCTCTTCTTAGTTGATCTTCTCTACGTCACCCTTTGCCTCACCCACTCTTCCAAGATATTTTACACTCTGTACCTTTCTCAGCTCTACTCCATCCAACTTTATAGCTTTGATATGCATTGTCTTCTTTCTTGTCATTACTATAACTTCACACTTCAGCATTATAAATTTCATTGCACACCTGTAACTGTTCCTTTATTTCTTCTTCCTTCTCCACTCATACCATCAAGAAATCAACAAACAACATGTCTTTCATTCTTTCCTCCCCGAGTTTCTTTTCCAAGTTCCGTTTCCATTACCATTACAAATAGTAATGGTGAGAGTGCCCTACACTACTTCACTCCTTTTTATTTGATCACTCCATACACCCCTTCTCCATCTTAACACAATTAATGCCATCCTCATACATGGTCTTTACTCTCATTTCAAACCCTCTTTCTACTCCATTCTCCTCCCTTGCTTTCCAAGATTATTTTTTATCCCTCCACATCCATAAAAACCACTATCAAGTCTTTCCCAAAGTTGTATCTTCTTTCCATCAGCTATCTATTAGTGATAATTAAGTCTATTGTAGACCCCTATTCCCTAAATACATGTTGTTCCTCTCCTCATATTCCTTTCATTTTCTTTCTTATTCTCTTTTCCAGCATCTTTCATATATGTTTGTACAGTTTCACATTAGTGTTATCGCTCTATAATTCGTTCACCTCTTTTTCTGTCTACTTTCTTGAAAATTGGTCCAGTCCTCTTGTACACTGTTCTCCTCCCATATCACTCTCAGCATCCTATACATTGTATTCCTGCTTCTCCTGCAGCTCTTATCATTTCCACACTCAGTTCGTCCACGCCCGTTGCTTTTACTAATTTCATCCTTATTAATGAATCCTCCATCTATTTCCATGTGCAATCCATTTCCTTCTCTTCTGCTATTTCTTTATGCTCCTCTGTTTCACTTTCATCCCTTTCCTCTTCTGGGTTGAACCTCTCAAAATATCTCATCCATAGTCCCTTTTCTTCTTCTCCTGTCTTCATCCCCCATTCTAACTTATTCTCGTTTCTCCCTCCTGTTCACTACCTGGCTATATAACACCATTTTACTTCCTTCCACATCCCTTTGCATCATTTCTGTCAATTTTCTCACCCAATATTTTCTGGATTACCATTCCACTAGCTTCTCTCTTTTCTTTTTCTCCCTATAATCTTCCTCTGTTTCCTCATTTCTATTCTTAAAGCTCGATCCTTCTGAATTATTTATTCTTCTGCTCCACTACTTCTTCCATGGTGTCTCTTTCCACTTTTATTACCTGTCCTCCCATATACCTCCTCTGCAGCTCCCACCAAACATTTCTTAAATCTTTCCCATTCCACCTCTACACTTTTCATCTCATCCTTGCATTTCTAAGGTACAGCTCTCTTTCCTATTTATTTTTTAGCTTCCACACTCTTATTCTTTTTTCTTATTTTGCTACTTATTTCCTACATTCCCATCCCTCTATGTCTGCTACCAGCAACCTATGGTCACTATTTAAGGACACGCTTGGTATTACTTTGATGTTTATGGTCTTCATTTTCATTTTTTCGTCCATGAAGAAGTAGTTCACCATCCTTTGTTCCCCTTCCCAGTTGTACGAGTATATAGTGATTTTTTGACTTTATCTTTCCTTCTAATACCAGCTGTTGGCCACTTTCATTTTATTTTTTGCACATAACTCCAGAAGCCTTCTACTTCCCTCGTTTCTCTCTCCCCATCCTTCGTTTCCTAACAAATCCTCAAGCCCTCCTCTTTCTTTTCCTACTTTTGCATTAAAGTCACCCATTATTGCTGCCACTCATTTCCCATATGCCTTTCTAAATCTTCCTCAAACTTGTCCTTTTCTTCCACTTAGCATCCCACTTGTGGTGCATACACTTTTTTCACCTCCACTTTTTTTCCTCTATCGATTATTTCCATCTTTATAATTCGGTCATTCATACCTAACTACCTCCATCTGCAGCCCTTCTCTCACTAAAAACCCTATTCCGTTTCCCATCTAATGCAAAATGTAGCCATTCCCTAATTCCCTCATGCTCCCTCTGACCCAGGAAATCCACTCTGCTCTCTGACATAATGTCTACATCTCCTCCACTATTCCAATCAGTGTGCCAATATTCAGAGTCCCTATTCGTAACTTATGTTTGTCAACAATTTTTCCAGTCTAGCATTTTTTTATTTCCTCGAGTGCTTTGGTTTGTTTCGGCCAGCAGCTTACCAAGCCTTTCGTAGCCTACAACTGGTAACTAATATTACATATTTTGGTATATGGTATTCATTTTAGCAATCAGTGATTATATGCTAGTTTATGGCTGTCCCTCATTTGCTGAGGCAACTCTGTGTTTTGAAATTTCATATTCATTAAATCTCTTATAATTGTTTTTACTATTACTAGTTAAACTTATACACCTTATATTAATACAATTTTCAAATACACATTTTGCCTAGTTCACAAATATTATTTTCATTTGAAATAAGATGATTGTCATTGAAAATTATCTTTAATGTGGTTATGATTGTAGAAATACGCTCGGGTACTAAATTAAAATTTGTACCACTAATATTAAACACAAACATTATTTATAAGTGTTGCGGTTCTATTCCAGGCCCGGATGACAAGATAAGAACAGTGAATGATCAAGAAATCCTATTGGCTGGAAATACTTCGCACTGGACTTGGGAGAGCCGCTCTCATATTGACCCAAGCACGGGCTTGCCTTACTACGAAGGTCAGTCGCATGTGTGATACTATTTGAGAATGTATTCCGGTTCACGTGCAAAGCCTCTAATAAGCCAACATGATGAACATCTATTCTATGGCTAATCTACTTTACCTGCTTAGATTACTCAACACAAAATCTAATGAATGTTATATTTTCAGGGTTGAAGTACTTTTTTTTTCTAAATCCCTGTATTTTTCAGGTGAATTGTACCAAAAAAAAATGAATTTTTTCGGTAATTTATGTGCAAAGCAATAACTTAAAGAAATACAAAATTTTACTTAATATTCTGACACAAGACCACTAAAAACTGATGATAAAGGTATCCTATTTTCATATACGAGGGGGCTATCAAAAAGTTTCAAGACTGGTTCTGTAAAATGTAAATAAATTACCTGTTTTAAATTTGTCCAATATCTCCTCCAAAGTAGTTCCCTTGTGCAGCGATACAATTATCCCAGCGCTTTTGGAAAGCTCCCTGGAAGTCCTGGTTTCAAAGCGTGCACAACACCGCCTGCGATTCACGCTTGATCTCATTCACGGTGTCCAACCGACGGCCCTTGAGCTTTAAATTAATCTTAGGGAAGAGGAAGAAGTCACAGGGACCAAATCCGGTGAGTACGGGGGGTGAGGAGCGATGATCATGTTGTTGCGTCCGATAAACTAACGCGTTTTCATCGCTGTGTGTGCGGGTGCATTGTCATAGTCGAGCACCCAACTGCCCGCACCCCAGAGTTCTGGTCTTTCCCGACGAGCGTCCTCCCTCAGACGCCTCAGAACATGACATTAGAACTCGGCGTTGACAGTCTGACCCTTGGTAGTAAATTCATGAAGCCCGAGAATGTCGAAGAAAACGATGAGCATGCACTTGGTCGAACTCCTGACCTGCCTCGCCTTCTTCGCTCTTGGAGATCTGGGGCTCTTCCACTGCGAAGACTGTTGTTTGGTCTCCGGGTCGTAGCCGTAGATCCAACTCTCGTCCCCTGTGATGATCCTTGACATGAAGGTTGGGTCATCCAGAGCATGTTGACGTAGCTCCTGACAGACTTCGGCACGGTACTCCTGTTCGAGGTTCAGAAGCCTGGGTACGAACTTAACGGCAACGCGGTGCATGCTAAAAACGGACGTGAGGATTGTCTGAACTGATCCGTATGACACATTGACGATGTCATAAATGTCCTTAATGGTCATCCGGCGATCCTCGCGCCCAAGTTGCCTAACTCTGTCCACAATGTCCGCGTTTGTGCTCGTGTAAGGTCGCCCTGACCTCTCTTCGTCTTTCAGTGACGTTCTGCCACTCCTGAAGTGCAAGTGCCACTCAAAACACACCGGATAGCTTCATTGCCGTAATCCTGCTGCATCATTTGGAAGGTCTCTTTTCCAAATTTTCCAAGTAAAACGCACAATTTGATGTTCGCTCTCTGCTCGTGTTTCCGGTCCATGATTAAATCGCAAATGCACCCGTGCACGTCGTCAAACAAGCGTGTGCAACACAGCCACTGGTCTACACAGACCGATGCCACCTGTCGTTAGTGATAGGCACAACCGAGTAAAATAATCGAGCAACTCGATTCTTCCGGGATTACTCGTGTAACTTTACTCGGACCTTGTTATTCTTTTATTTTCATCTTTTCTTACCAGCTAAGTGAGAATCGACCTTATTTGCTGGACTGTTTACCATGTTATTTCTATTTAAAAGGCATATTACCTTAGAGCTAATTTTCACCAACAGTTTCTGCTGCTACGCAAAAATGACCCTTTATGGTTTAAATGTGTCATGTGCATTTTCAATACAAAATACTCGCAGATGTAAAGTACACAATTTAAAAGCATGCTAGCTAAAAGTGTATATTTTCTATTTGCAACATAAATTAAATGGACTAAGAATGTAAACACAAAATTGTAACATTTTTATTTCCACCATTGTGGCAAAATGAGTTTAAAGTTTTTAAATAACTGCCTTCCTATGAAAATTAGACTCTCTATAGGCTATTTCAATACACACCAATCAGCACTCAAATGGATGTTGATTCACATTTAAATGTGATCTTTGACACTGCATTTCATCGGCCAATTTCTTATAGCTGCTAGAGTAGAATTCCTGCTCATAAATATCAGTTAATGTGGGCCTCAATGAATCATATCTGTATTTTGATTTTATGATATTCATGGCTGAAAACAATGTACTGTGATAATAGATTACACATAATCTGGCCTATTAGGATTGTGATTAACACCAATGCTCTAGTTTTCTTGCTTCCATTCCACTATCATCTCCAAACCACGCAAGTCAGTTTCTCCCTCAAACATCAGATTTTCATTTTAACAATCAGCCTGATACTAGAAGCAATTTCACCCCTCCCTCAAATTGAAGTAATCATTGTCTAATTATCTTGGGAGTTTCACCAAATTCCCATTCTTCTCCTAACTGTACACTCTGAGTACTTGTCCTTAAGGTCCTGTTAACTTTGATGTTGAACAAACTGGGTTTAACTGGTTTTTACACCTCTATCCTGTTCCCCTGGGCCACAGACAAACATACACCAGAACTACAGCCTCCAGTATAAAATAGCTGCTTTCATTGGGCGAGCTTGAGTCCAACACAGGGAACACAACGAGGAGTGTCTAGTGACAAAATAGCTTTCAAGCATTTGAAACAGTTCACTTTAAAGATATTTTTACTAGAGAACAGACAATCTAGTGTCAATAAGCCAGCTTTCACAAAGCTAGGTTCAGGTAGCGGCCCCACCCTGTTTCCATAGACCAACCTCCCAAACAAGCTTACTTAGACTGCAGATTATAAAGAAAACATTGAATACAATGGTCCCTTCTATGTCCAAGCGAATGTTTGCAAATGTTATAATTTTAAACAATCTTCAAATACAGTTAAACAGTAACTTGTCTGAAAAAGTGTGTACATTGAAGGAGGTTAAGGGGGGATTGATGTTACCTTAACTATTGTGTTTGGATCAACACCCCTTTAAAACAAATAATTTGAAAGTGAGTTGTTTCAACTGGAAGTGCTGTTATCACTGAGAACTGCGACTAGCACTCTCCAGTGCCCAAGGAATGCATCGTAGCTCCCATGAAGTTGAGTGTCTGGTGTACATCTTGTGTGCCCTGGGTTAGTTCATTTCACTAGAACACAAGCCAAACTAAATTAACTAGCTCTCCTTGATGTTGCAGAGGACATGCAGATGAACTCTCGCTTCATGAACTATCCACTGTCGGCCAAGTGGACAGCCTTCATCCCTTCCGGGATTGGTCTTTTACTCTTCATACTACTTGTGTCACTTTATGGGCGCTTTCCGTCCAACCAGGTAGGACAAAATTGTAACACTAAATAATTGATATTTTATTCAACACTTGACACATCCTGAAACCTTTGTGATAATTATAGCCTCTTGACTCATCAGGTAAAACTCTGCTAGAAGTACCAACCAAGAGTTGAACCTCCATACCAACTTTGTAAATGGTAGATAGCGTGTGCTATCAAGAATAGTAGGATCCTTTTGGACAAACACAGAACTTTATTATATCCTCGAATCCCTCTGGATATTAGAAATATGATAAAATAAACACTTTGAGATTGAAAAAAATACAAAAATTTTAGTTGGAATTTGTCTTGGAGCTCGAATAATGCTTAGTGGTAGTTCAGCCCTAACAATAATAATCCAACCTTAATTAAGACACCAGACAGTCAATTTAACATTTAGTTACTAATTACCCACCTCGGTGGCGTAGTTAGCTAACGCGCTAGTCGTGTTGAGCTCGACTACCGAGGACGGGGAGATCGAGGTTCGAATCTTGGTCGGGTGAACTGGGGGTGGTTTTTACTAAATGGTTTTCCACTCTCCCTCCACGCAAATGCGGGTTCACTTCCCCTATACTCAACCATCCCAATTCCTAACCCATTCGCGTAATTAGTACTTAAGCGTATAACCCTAACAGGTATTAAGACGCGGTGCTAAATAAAAAAAAGTTACTAATTCTTACAACTTGATGTTTCAATATTGTCCTTTGCAGAGTCACCAAGCAGACAGAACCAACAGTTCATGTCGCCATGAGCAAAGACGACCCATCGAAGGCAGTTTATGACAACAGGACTATTAAAAGTGTGATCCATTATTAATTATTTTTTTAAGTTAGGGACCAGAAGCTTGAAACTGTTAAGATGAACATTATAAATAAATATGTTTACAATTTGTGATTAATTGTTTGAAATTGAATTGGCTCAGACAATTAAATGAAGCAGGGACTACTTAAGTAGAATATTAATGGTGCTACAGGTATTGGAATCTAAATAGGGATAACAAAGTTAAAAATATATATTAGACCACTTTATTATGACATCTAAATCATTTACTGTGTAATAAAATAAAATACTAAACAAATTACATGTATAAAGCAGAGATAACACATTCTCTTTAAAAATCAAATAACATAAAATGAAAATATTAAAAAATATGGTAGCTACAATAAATGCACAAAATACATTTTCAAAATAAAACTAGGCCACAAAGTTCCACTTGACAAAATATTCACTCAAATGAGAAAATACATTATTAAATTCTTCCAATGTTTTCTTTTCACACTTTTCTAATTTAAATTTTCTAACTATAATATACTCTTGATTATCCAGATTTATGAAAAGGATGGTTTCACAGATATTTAAAAAAACATCAGTTAAGCTATTATCATGAATTAACCCTTAATTTAAAAATATACTTGTTTATAAAAAGGTATATCTTTGTCTGACTAGGAGCGGTATGCAATAAGTTACTAAATGCTTAGTGGACCGATAGTATGGTCCAGAGCACACTATTGCTCCACCTTTTAGCCTGTGATGACTGAAACAAACCCATGCTAGTGCCCACTAAGCATCCACTTAGTCAAGTTTTTACATTTGGCCCTAGGTCAACAATGACCTATAGGAGCTCCACAATTTGCTAGCAAGCTTAGTACACACTGATAGGCTGTAAACCAGATAGCTTGTACCCGAATAATCAAGAGTTTATTGTTTTTAGTATTTATAAATTCATCTTAAAATATTTTTCCTTTATATCGAGGTAAAATTTAAATGTTGATCAAAATTTCATTATTTTTCAAAACAAATATTAGTCAAATGCTTGTTTTTGAATATACATTTAATTTTTTAATGTACCTTACACACTTCACAATTAACATAAATATTTCTTTTTTTATAAATAAACTTGTCCATAACACACAAAACACAAAAATATATTTGTTTTGTGTGTTATTTACGTATGTGGTATGAAAAAAGAATATTTCCAAAAATTTAAAAACTGTGTGTAATTGTGAAAATTGCAAGAAGAAAAATTGTCCCTTGTTCTAACCAAATTATTCTTTCAGATTGGCTTCCTTCACTATTGCTTAATTTACATCACTGTACAGTGTTATTTCACTATCTTACTATACATTTGTAATGAAATAAGTTATTTAATAAAATTGTGGCTAGAATAAAAATTTTTATTTACATTTTAAATCATCTTTAAAGTCTGTATTTTACTAGAAATGTGCAAGAACCATTTTTTCAATTCGAGACAGGAATATAAAAAAGTATCAAGACACAAGACGGAAAAACCAGGGTTGCCACTATTTTCTTATTACAAAATTCCCTGTTTTCCAGAGGAAATTTTCATTTTCCCAGACACCTAATAGATATTATAAATATGATTATAGAGGCATTAAATTTTGTTTTAGAGAAAATTTTAGAAATGAAGAGTGTTAATTCATCATTGGAGGCTTGTTTTATTGTGCAAGGTAAACACATGTTTAAGAATTATTTGGAAAAGGGATGAAAAATGAATGACATAAATTTTCTAGAAGGAAAAATTGGTTATATTTGCTGTAAGCCCTAAACGGAATGAAAGAAGAAAAAAAAGTGGAAATATCAAAAATACAATTTAAAGTTTAAATGTGGTAGGGGGCCTATCTATTTTTTTTAGAAGAATGTGTTACTTAATTTAATTTTTTTTAATCAATCTTAATTATTGTAGAATATGTATAGACTAAGTAGACCACACAAATCATGAGTAATGAAATTAACATGTGATTTTCCTCACTCATTCTGGTGCATTTCCTCTAATAAACTGCCATCCTCATCCCTACCATATTGTAATAAAAAAAACATAGTCAACTCTCAATTTAGTGGGGTAATGGAGGGCTACTAAACCTCGTAATATCAATGTCCACGGTAAATCTGCAAACCCATCGAAAACTACCAAATACAAGTACTTGATTAGTAAACGATACAACACATACATAGATTTATCATAAATATTATTGAAAAATAAATCATCAGGAAAAATACCCTTTAAAATTTTTACCACAAATACAATTATTAGGCCTAAGGCCCAAAATAACCAATTTCGAACCAAATCGTTAAAGCTCTTTTTAAAAATTTTCAAGTTTTTGAAAAAAATCACTCATCAGTAAACTAGCCATTAGTGATTTTTTTAACTGTAAAAACAGATTTATGGTGTTATTTGGGAGGTCAATTAGTCCATATATATTTATTTTAATCAAAATCATTTGAGCCATTTTCGAAAAATATGGAATTCAAAAATATCACTTATCAGTAAACTACCTTTAATTTGAGGGCTAGGGTCAAAATAAAAAAACGTCCTGAGGTATGGTCACATCTAGATATAAAGTTTAGAGCTCGAAATAGTTTAAATGTCTTACACTTTTACCAGACACTAAACTAGCACTAGGAATGATACGATACCAGTATCGATAGTTTTCTTTTGATAATTTACTAATATCAGTACTTTTTACCCAGTATCAAGAGATTTAATTTACCTTCTTTTCTCCTTTTACTTCCTTTATTTTCCCGAACATTTATTAAATTTATTCATCTTTTCTTATTATTGCCTTTATTTTTCTACCGCTAAATGAAAGTATCGATACTGGGAAATATTCATATACTTTTCATTCATTTTTTTCATGCTCAAATATCGATATTTTACCAGTATTTCATATCCTTAATATCTTTAACACTGCACTGAAGTGGAGAGAAAGATCTGAGAAAAAAGAACTGTGACCTTGGAGAGAAGGCTGGTAGTGGGCCAGTCCATTTCATAGGGGGTGGAAGAGATAAAGTAGTTATGCACGGACACAAACACAATCGGTCATTTTTACAACCACTCTAATTTTACGACAAACTAGCAGGCCAGAGGAAACTTTTCACTTTACAGTGTACTTTTTTTTTTATCCTGGCCACGGCAGCAACCAGGTACATCCACCTTCGCTAAATCGGGAGTTGACTGTAATAATAAGGTTAAAACCCATAAAGATCTAAACAGACAATATTGACACCTTGGCAATTTCTAAAAATTTAAAAATAGCCAAAATGGCAAGATAGATAGGGTAGTCTTAAAACATCATACAGAAACAATAATATCTGGGATACTTACCTCTTTCAACAGGAGTAATCGTTTTTAAACAAGACAAATAACACGCCAAAATCCAAAGAATGAATTCATTCAACTGGCAGCAGAAACAAAGAATGGGTTTGATGAAGTTGGGGGTGAAGGAGGTGGTATTGGTGGGGGTGAGTGGAAGAAGCCGAAAAGGCACAGCATTTTCCAAACGAGTCGTCTTGGTTGCACTCAGGACTTGTCTCAAGCTGATGAGGTGCTGGTAATCATAATCATAAATGAGACGTGTTCCAATCAGACTGCTCAGTTTTCCAGTTACATATTTTAGTCTATATTGTTCCTACTATTTTAAGCTTGGCCAAATTCACTAACAAATTCCAGTAAGTTCTAGCTTTTTGGTAGAATTCCCTACGTTTCCCCGGTTTTTTCCAGACACAAAAAAAATTCCCTGTATTTTCCTGGGTGCGTGGCAACCCTGAAAACTTCCCTTGGAAGTACAAAAATGTAAATTTTGTTTATTAAAGTAAATATATAGATTATAGTTCATTTTTTACTTTTCAGCTGGCATTTGCTTTAGATTGTCTTAGGGCCAGTTTCATAGTCAAATTTAGTACGCCTCAAGTGCGGCGTTATACTTTATACAAGACGTCGCCTACCTGAAATTGAATGGAATGGGCCAGTTTCATATGCGAAGCTGGCCCATTCCATTTTGGTCTAGGTAGGCGTCGTCCTGTATTTAGTATCGACTCGCACTTTAGGCGTACTAAATCCGACTATGAAACTGGCCCTAATAGTTTATTCAAACACTTGAGATATAACTTACACATTTTAAATGCAATTAATATTATAGTGATGAGTAGTTACAATGAAAACTATTTATAATTTAATTTTGTGGTTGACAATTTATATTATCAAAATTTGATATTGAAAAACAATATTTATAACCAAAGCATTTTTTAGTAAAGGCAGTTTTTGGGGGTTGGGAGGGAGTATAATGCAGACTATTTTTGGGTTAATGCGGTATTATTGGAAATAATAAGTTCCGGTTTTTTTTTTTATTTCTTAGGGCTATGTTTTAAATTTCTCGAACTTGAGATCTATTTTTTAACCTTAAGAGATGAGATCAATATATTTTTCTTCTTGAATTTTCGAGTCTTGCAAGTCCCTATATTATACTATTTTTCTAGTTTTTAAAACCACTTGACTCTTGTACTTAGGTTTAATTGTACAACTTCAGGGTTGCCACTAATTTATAGAATTGAAATTCCCTGACATTTCCAGCTTTACCAGACAAAAATATAATAGTTCCAACCAGGACTGCGGCGTCGGTAGGATAAACCTTAAACTCTCTACTTTTTCTACTATCCAACTGACTAACTCCTTTACCAATGGCAAATTTATATTAATAATAAGTTATAAGAAATACTTAAAATAATGTTAGCACAGTCAATTTGTTATAACTATTGGATATACATTAAAATTCTAAAATGGTAGCACAGGGCATTTCATCCCCAACTCTTGAATCATCAGGCTACTTGGTTAATAAACATAAAAACAATATATTTAGAATTAATAGCCGGAGCTATTATTTATGCTTATTAGTGGGAAATTACTCCACTAGATATCATATTCTGAAAATTGAAAAATGACACCTAGACACTGGAATCGAACCCGGGACCTCTGGCTTAGTACGCCAATGCTCTAACCACTGAGCTATCCAGGATTCGTCCCGTGCCCTAGGTCATTCTTCACTCATATTTTAAGGCAGAGTCTATGATGGACTTAGCGGAAATCGTC
>CABFWB010001274.1:105823-130150 GCA_902151455.1 Timema bartmani
AAGCAGTCCATGGGGAATTTGGTGCAGGGAAAAGTCAAACAATTTTGTTGGCGTTTTTAGTACATTCTGGTTCTGATATGGTAATTTCATTTGTATGAAAAACAAAGGCAGATGACACTCAATGCGACATTATCAGTGTGTGCCATAGTTTGGCAGTGTTGGTGTAAGCACAAAGAGTTGCGGTGTCTAGGGGCTAAGATACTGTGTCATAGGTCTCAATAAGAAGTCAGAGGTTGAGATAAGGGGCAAAGGAAAGATCTAATAATTCAACCTGGCTAATGGCCTGATTGAGTGATGAGTCACCTACCCTATGGCGGGTGTTTGGTAGCTATGGCGGGCAGCCGGGGGAGGGTAGGGAAGGGTGAGCGATGTTTTGTTTTAGTTTGAATTCAGTCACCCGTTATATCCCGACCTAATTACACAGCGATGTGCGTGCAGTTTATTTAAACTTGTGAAGCCATGAAATTGTTTTTAGTGTACATTGTGCAATGGATAAATGTTTATGAGAAATTAGATGGTTTGGTTAAAAAAATGTTTATTATGTCAACTTTTAAGAGCAAATAAGACTTAAACTGTGCTTATTGTGAATGGCATGGCAGACATGATAAGCTAGGATATCACGTATCTAATAAACATACCCAAGAAAAACCTAGAAGTAAGGATCAAGGGAGTATTGCAAGTTTTGTAAAATGTAAATTATGTGATCAGAAAAAACAGAGTCATAAATAACTATAGTATTTCTCCTAGTGTGGTTGATAGTTATAGAACTTGCAGTAGTGGCGAGTCTACGAAAAAACGAAAAGTCTATGAAAACAATTAAACCAGGCCTTCTTGAATAACACTCCATTGCCTCTTACTCTCAAGCTGTAAAAATAAATGTTGGCACCGGTAAGCCTATTGGTATCATTGAACAATTAATAACAATATGTAATGCACACAAGGAAATGGGAATGTAGCTTCAAACCAAAAAACATGAAAGTAATAAAATCGAAAAGGGAGCATAACCAAGAACAAGTGTTAATTTCTGATTTTACTGATTTACCAAGGCCTAGACCAAAACATTCAGAATTCTTCATTGAATTCTGAAAGATATATTTGCGCCAACATTCTGTTGGCTAAATTTAAGAACAAAGTTATTTGTGATTTTTTGGAAAAGTACGCTAAATAAAATATTTCAGATGACTCAACATTAAGGAAAAATGATGTTAGCAAGTTATACATAGCAACATTAAACAAATTAAAGAGACAAGTAAAGGATCACAGTATTTGGTATATTAGGGGTTAACTAAAGAAAAAACAAATATCTGCTGACTAAGTGTTGGACAAAGTGAAACATTCAACCATTGCTGGTTTTTTTCAAGGAGAAAGTTTGTGGCCGTCTGGGATTTTATGTGCAAAGCAATGCGGGAACTGCAGATTTTGTGTCCAAACATGATACATGTGAGCTATTTAGCACATGGTTTACACCAAGTAGCCGACTTAGTTTTCAATCTTTATTCAGACGTTAACGTACAAATATCATCTGTGAAAAAGTTTTTTTTTCAAAGCACAGAGTCATGTGCCAAAGTTGCCGGGAACGTTCCACTTCCGCCCACACCAA
The DNA here is from genome assembly GCA_902151455.1 of Timema bartmani. Classification (NCBI taxonomy): domain Eukaryota; kingdom Metazoa; phylum Arthropoda; class Insecta; order Phasmatodea; family Timematidae; genus Timema; species Timema bartmani. The sequence goes on from CABFWB010001274.1 coordinate 107,424, forward strand.
TCATTACAAGATGGGGAACTTGGATCAACGCTGCTTTGTATAATACTGAAAATGTTGAAATTGCGAAGAAAATTGTTAATGAATTTAGTTCTGAAGAAGAGCAGAGCATTAAAGAAGCACGGGGTATTCCGAGATAATAAGGTATTTAAGAAGATTTGATTTTCATTAAAATTGATTTGGCTTTCATTTCAACTGCAATCTCTAAACTAGAAGAGAAGGGATTATCTTTACAAGATAATGTTGAGAAATGAAACAACCCTTGACACAAGAAATGAACATTTTCATGTAATTTGACATTGTAAACTTTTAATTTGTATCAATAGTGTTGTGTGTTGCCGAGAGTCTTTACAGTGCAAAAATATTCTCATTGACAACGGGTACGAATTTACATCATGGTAAGCGCCAATATAATTTGTTTTTATAATTCAGTGATTTTTGTTTACTAATTTTCATCAAATAATTTTTGATTCATTTTAAAAGAATGTATTGATATAACTATTTTTCTAGTTAGCGACTTCAGTGCATATCCTAAGCTTACTAATTACCTTCCACCAAAAAAGATTTGCACCTTTGTGAAGTCAAAAATTATGGTCAGATTTTTAAATGTTTTAAGTTCCCAATTCAAAATGGAGCTTTTTACGACTATAATAAATGTACCAAACAGATGTAGAAAACCTTTGTTAGTTTTGTGTCTTGTAGTGTGACACATTCTACAATACCTCAAGCATGATCACTCAACAACAGTAAAAAAATAAAACAGTGGTGGCTCCACCATTAAAACTACTCACCGCCTTCAGCTCCAAGTTGTGCTCCTTGAGTTTTACCATGTGTTTTATCTTTTGCTTGTGGTTTTGGTGGCCAAGCAACTCTGCATACTTAGTGGCCAGATCCTTCACCTCGTGCTCAGCAGCCATCTTACGAGTTTCCAGCATGTGGCGTTCTAACTCAAACGCCTCCAACTGTTGCCGGAAAGGACCAATTAGGGATTCTAGTTCTTTGCATCGCTGTTCCCAGTTCACAGTGCATTTTGCCTCAACTTCTGATGAAAGACTCACTAGCTGTTCCTCTTTCTCTCCGAGTTCGTGTCTCAGTCCTTCGATGGTCAACTTGTCAAGAGCGGTTTGCTGCTTCATTTGCTCGATAGTTTCCTCCAAAACTTTCATTCCCTCTAGTTTGAGTCGTGCTTCAGTACTGTCCCTAGTTTTCCTTGCAAGCTCTTCAGTCTTTTCTGCCAGAATTTTACGGAGAGCTATCAGGTCTCGTTTTAAAGATTCAATTTTACATCTTTCAGCTTTCAAGTTTTCCAACAACTCTTTTTCTTTTTCAATAGCAACACATTTTACTAGACCAATTTCCTTGTTCAAAGTTTCTACAGAGTCTTTGACCTTTTTTAACTTACTTTCTCTTTCCATAATTATTTCATCCTTCATTTTTATTTTAGACTTCAGCTCTAAGATAAAGTTGTTTTGGTCACTTACTGTTTTTTCTATGGCAACCAGCTCATCCACACTTTCATGAATAGTCTTTTTAAGATCTTCAGTCGATTTAAGAAAAGAAGATAAAGATTTGGCCTTATTATTTTCTTTCAGCTCAGAGCTTATAATCAATTCGCGTAGTTCCAATTCTAGATCTTTTTTTGCTGTCTCAAGTTTAACAATTCTCGCACTCATGGTTATTAATTGTTCCTCCCTGTCAGCTTTAGCGTTCTCAGTGGCACTAACCTGGTTCCTCAAGTTCACTTCAATGATTTTCAGTCCATCTATTTGAGTGGATAGTTGAGATATCATCTCTTCATTTTCAATAATTTCTAATTGCAGTTTGGATAAACGCTCGCTCATTTCAACCAACTCTTGCTCCTTACTAGATTTCTCACTTTCAACCATACACAGCTGATTAGAAACTTCCACTGCCTTTGATTCAAGTTTGTTGATTTGAGTTGAGAGTTTATCAATAAAATCCAACTGATTTTTAGTTTCTGACTCCAGATTACTAACTTGCTCCCTCATATTGATTAAATCATTTTCTTTTTTAGACTTATCCAAGACCACAGTGTTTAATTCATTCTCCAGTTTTTGCTTAGTGCAATGAAGTTCATTCAGTTGCATTGAAAAATTACTAATTATATTCTCCTTTTCTTCAAGTGTAGACTTCATTTCAGAAGTGCAGTTTTGGAGTGTGGCAATAGTTGTGACATAATTTTGACCACATGTCTTCTGAAACTCCAGGTCTTCTAGCAATACTTTCATCTCCTCTCTTTGTGTGGCTTGATCAATTTTCAGGGCCTCAATGGAGTTTTCAGAGATTTTTAGTTTATCTTTTTCACATTCCAATTCTTTAGCCAATTCAGAATAGAGTACATTCAAGTGTTCAAACTTGCTTTCACTTTCCAACAGAAGTGACTTTTCTTTTTCCAGTCCCATCATTGCATTACCAAGTAAAGTGATATGCTCAGCTAACTTGACAGAATATTCCTTATGATAAGCTAGCTCTGATGAAAGTTCTTGAACTTGAAGCTCATAAAAAGCCTGAGAGGCTTCCAAAGATGTGATTTGTTGGTTGGCAACCTGTGCGCAGTCTCGCTGGTGGTCTAGCTTTTCAGTCAAGGCAGCAATATCTCTATCGCGGTCTGCCACACTTTCCTCCATTATTGTTAAAGAATCCTGTAACTCCACAGATTTCATGTTTATAGACTCTATTTCTGAAAGAAGTTGATTTGTATATTGTTTATAATGGAGTATATCTGCCTCCTTCTGCTGAACCAACTCCTGTGTCAGCGAAAACTGCTCCTGGCTGTTCTTCAGATCAATGCTTTGGCTCTCCAGCTGGCAAGTTAATGTAGAGATGAACTCTTCCTTGCGTGCTAGTTCTTGGGACTGCTCATTATTTGTGCCTTCTAATTCAGCTACATATTCTTTGATTTCTTCCAACTTTTTCCTGAAATCTTCCAAGTCGAGAGAGAGGCTGTCTATCAAATGTTGCTTCTCCAAATCTGCCATTTGCATGGCTTTCTCCTTCTCTGCTGCTTTCTGTTCAAAGTCTTTAAGTTTTCCCAACAGTTCTGAATGTATATTTTCTATTTCCTTCAAGTTTTCCACTTCCAACTTGTTCAAGTTTTCCTTTTCGCATTCAAGTTGATGTAAAAGTAGATTTAATTCTTCCTCGTGCTTTTGTTTGTCAGCTTTGAGTTCAGAGTTTTCATGGGCCATGTTGACAAAATCACTCTCGTTCTCCAACAAGCGTTCTTTGAGGGCCTCCAAAGATGCATGGGTGGTATTCATACTAATTTCTAGCTTTTTACATTCTCTCTCCTTTAATTTTAGTTTTACTTCCAGTTTTTCTAAGTTTTCCTTAACAACATTTAATTCTAAGCTGAGTGCATCAATAGTGTCTTGAAGCTCCACAATAGTGATCTTTTGTTCCATGTTGCTTATTCTTAAATCTTCACACAAGCAAGTCTTTTCTGTTAGAGCCTTCTCAATTTGTGCAACTTTATCAATCAAAGATTTAAGATACTTTTCCTTTGACTCCAGTTTAGTGTGTACTTCACCCATCTTATCCCCATGATCACGAATAAAAGATTGCACTTCTTGAATATGTACCTCTTCAGCTTGCTTCAACTCCTGTTGAAGGCTTTTCAATTTCTCCTCCAGGCCCGACCTCTCTTTTAGAGCCGTATCCAAGTGTTCCTGTAGACCAGACTTCAAATTTATAGTTATTTCTAGTTTTTCTTCCAACCTTGCTCTAAGGGAAGCTTGTTCTTCCCTATCATCTGCAATCCTCCTCTCTAGCTCACTCAAGAGAAACCGCATTTCTTCCATTTCTTTGTCATATGTGTGTTTTCCCTTTGCATTCTCTAATAAAAGTCTCTCAGTCTCTGAACGACATTCCTCCAACTCCAATTCGGCAGTCGAGAGCTCCCCTTGAAGCATCAATATCAACTCTTGCTTGGTTCCAAGTTTTGTTTCCAATTCTACCTTTACACGAGTTAATTCAACAATTTCTTCCTCGTTTGCCACTTTGTTTTCTTCTGATAATTCTTTGAGTTTCAAGAAGTCTTCTGTCAATGCTTGATTGACACTCCTCAAAACATTAACGTCCTCCTTGCATTCATTAAGGGACCTAACAGTTTCTTGCAGAGCTTCTATTTGGGTCTTTAACTCTCCATTTTCATGTTGATAAACCATTACTTGATTTATCTTTTCAGAAATAGAAGACTCCGTACATTCTTTGTTGTCAATGAAAGCATTTTCAGCTGAACACAATTTCCCTTCCATAGTAAACATACTACATGTTTGTTTTTCTATTTCTAAGAGACACTCCTTGTTCTTAGAGTTTACATTTTTTAGGTCTTCTTTTAACTTGCTTACAACACTTTCATGACTCTCTTTCAAAGTCTGTATCTCTTCTTCAAGCACTTTAACTTTACTTGTTAATTCGTTGATATGAGCCTCTAGTTCATGAATAGTAGCATCTTTGTTGTTTCTATCCACAACGAGTGCATCATACATCTCTTTGCTCAAGTCATTTGCATTGTTTTCACTTTTATCAGTACTCTCTGGGCAAAGTTTGATTTTTGGATGGGATGCCTGCTTTGATAAAATCTTTCTTGGAGGTTGTGGCTGAAAGCAAAAGTTAAAGCAGCTTTTCATGATCAAGTTTTAAAAAACATAGAAAATGTATGAACAAAAAATGGTTATAAGTATCTTATGAGTGTACACAGTAATTATTATAATGGCTTGACAGGCCCTTAAAGCAAGTAGTTATGAGTGTCTCAAATAGTTTGGTTTGGGGTGATGTAGGTAGGTCTGGATATGGATCCTGGCCAGTTGTACACGTTTCTTTACTTTACCTACACACAAATATGGGAACATTTCTTCTCATTTTTACCTCTCTCTCTTAATGCAAATATATGGCAAGACATGAAGCAAAACAAATTAGAAAACTTTGGGTCACTAACTACAATATTTTGCTACAAATAATAATTAGGTTTTCTATCACATCAGGATTCAAAAAAAGTTGAGGCAGTTGGGATGCACATGATTGTGAAACTTAATATACTTGCCCTCAGCCCAAGTCTACATTCAGTGCCCCTAACAGAAATTTTAGGTGTTGATAAAAATCTAATTTCATAACTAATAGCTAAATTAGCAAATGTTGGTTTTATGCGTGATGGGAAAATAAATTAGACGGGATTTGTTTAAAAAAACCAAGTTTATTTTCCTGTGTCATCAGTCCAGTCGCATCATTAATGAGCATATAACCCAAATAGGTACTATATACTCATTAATGATGTGACTGGAATAGGATGAGTAGGGCAGGATTTTAGAGGAAATGCATATTGAGGCTAATGTTGTACAGTTTCTTTTAGTTATTAGTTTAGGTAGCCCAGGAAAAAAAAAGCTTTCAAGTGAAATTAATTTATAATTAACTACAAATTTGAGGGTTAGCTCCAAATGATGTGTGAAATGAAATCCCAAAAGTCCCCTGCAGTGCAATGTAAACTTCCATCAAAGATGGCCATCGCACAACAACCACCTCTCCAAGTTTTCCCTCATATCTCTGTTAAAAACCCAGATATTTCAAATCTGAAAAAACATACTTGCTCCCATAGATGAATGGAGCCATTAAAGTGCATTACATCTTTTATTAGACTTCTAAACTTAAATTTTTTAATTTCAACACTCAATATTTGCTTATTTGGTCTCGTAACTTCAAAACGACAACAAAATCAGTATATCTTTTTATAGTTTATTTAAAAATAAAAATCATTCAAATCCACTGAAAATTGACGGAGATATGCAATTTTTGTTGCGACACAACCAAACCTTGAGACACAATTTCTTTCTTATTGAAGACTCAATAAGTTTTCTTCACCGTTACTTGATTTTATTTGTTTCATTTATTACTTATTTTATTTGATGAGTAAATTGGAAAATATTTCACCGAGTTGGTACCTATTGTAATATATACCTGGAATTGAATGCAATAAACTCAAAGGTCCAAAGTATCAAACTTCAATAAATGTAGGTTTTCAAAAGCCATTTTAACTAAATTAAATTATGAACAATAGATATTTACAAAAAAGTGAGTCACACGGATGATGGGAAAAGTTTTAAAAGCATAGAGGTATCAATATTTTAAGGTTATTCATCACTATCATCTTCAGAGTCCTCAGGAGGTGCTGAATTCTTACACGACTCTCTGAGGCAAACAGAACTTGGAACAGTGAAGACCTGCCTGATTGCAATGGCAAGATTTAACATCATAGTCCCTGTGTGTTATCTTGCATTTACATGAAATCATGTTAAGAAGATCTTCTGAAGCTGCTGGTATAGTTGATGGTACTGGGCGTAAGCTGCCTTCCATCATAATCCATCTCCATGTAGTAGGATTTAAATAGTTTCCAAGCCACCGTTGCACTTGAAGGTAAACTAAGAGAATGCTGGGAAGCAGCTGCACTGGTTGGTGGAAGATTCGCCAGATTAACTTTGGAAGAAAGTTTTTTCTTGACTTCTCTGTAATAGTGGTTGTAGCGTAGCTCATCCAGGGAAGTTATTTTTTGTCCTCCTACAAAAAGTTTTATTAGAAACGCTTCCCCTATTTCAACAACGTTTTGGGAGTCTAGAAGTGGAGTGTTGAACTGTGAAACCGCAGAAAGAAATTCACTCTTTTTTGTAAGTAATTTGAAAGCTGTTGTCTTACCCTTTCCATAAATTGCTGAAATAGTATCACAACCAGTGGCTAAGTGCAAAAAGAGAAAAGACTCCATTGGTCCAAGAGTGTCTTGTATTTTTGTGATGGAGTAAAACTTCCCTTCGTTCTTAGCGGTTTGTGGCCACAGGAAGAACAATGGCGTATTTGGAATTCCTCGTGCTATCAAGATAGCCAGAAGATCATAATCAGTACCCACCACTGCAACTGATCTGATTAACGTGTCTGCATCGTCCTCTGCCTGTATCACCCATACCCCTTCAGAAGTGAAATACTGCCACATCATTTGAATCAGCCGTGACTTGTTTTCAAGAGTTTTTTAAGAAGCTAGCTTGATAAGTAGTAGCCAACATCGAATGCAATTGTTGTTGAAATTTTCAAAACCATTCTTCTTTGCCTCTCAATACATTTAGTGGATGATACAGATGCGTACCTATCGAAAACTACTGCTACACATGGAGAAAAACTTATCTTGACCAAGTTGAAATATTTCAGACACATATCTTTGTATGTTTCAGGTTTGCCCCAAAGCAATGCATGCAGAAGGAATCTTTCATCTACTACATAGAAACATGTGGATGGTTTTTGGACGCATGGCTCAACAGATTCAATTATGGCAGCTAGAACTGATTTTTCATTTTTCCTCATGGAAACCTCATCAAACAGTGGGAAGGGGAGGGGGGGGGGCTGAGGGGATAAATCACACTCGAGATGTTCTTGAAGCTTTCCTTTTTCATTGGTCTGAAACACAGCTGCAATTCTGCTGAACAATTGTAAAAGATTGATTAAAAACACTTTCATGTCTGATGTTCAAGGTATTCCTTGTGGCAGATGTAGGAACTACTCTCTTTCTCCTCCAAACTTTTATTTCACCAAACGAACCATCATTGACAGAGGATAGCAGCTTGTGGAAAAGTTGTTTTGCTTGGTGGCAGTTTGTTTTGTTATCAGCTACTAGGCCACTATCAATGTTCATCAACACACCTTTTGGAGATGAATCATCGAAGGGATTGTGAAGTAACCACCAATTAGAAAGATTTGTCGAGTCAGAGTCATCTCTAGATTGACTGAATGGCCAAAATTCAACGTGTTGCTCCAACGAAACAAAGTTTTTTTCCACAAAAATCTTCTAACACTTTTGATATCTTCATGTTAATGGGGTACATTGAAACCCATCTAGGTAAAGTTGAGTTAGTCATTCCTCAGCCCTGGGCCACTCATCAATTTCATGAGGGATTCCTCTATTGTCATATTTGGAGGCACTCCACTCCATTCCCTCCCTTTTCTGCGAATTGTAGAGTACCATTCAGTAAATTTTTCCCAAACTCAACTCTATCCATTCTCTCCTTAAGTTCGTAAATTCCCTGAACATATAAATGAGCAGATTTGGCATAAAACAGGTGTCCTCATAGTGGAAATAAGGGAGCATAGATTTTATACAATACAAATGTAAATCCCAATCACCGATTCTATCTGCTTGAATGTACAAAATACGAAGTTTAACCTGTTCCATGTATTGCAGCCACAGTTGACCAGTTCTGGAAAATTCATAATTCTCTGGCACATCCTCAATCACTTTAATAAAATGTTGAATATTAGGGTCCGCTCTAAGATCCTCAATGCTGTCTTTTCTAGCAAGCATAACGTCATGAATGGAGGATCGTATTACTTTTTATGGCTTTATCTAATTGCTGAGAATGTTCCAAAAGAGTAGCATGCAGGACTATGAACATAAAAAATGTGCCCTTAATGCTTTTGAATCTGCATGTCCACTCCACTTTTACAACAGTATTTTTGGCATACAACACACCCCAGAGCTCCTCGATTCCACTACCTGACATCAAGTAACCAACTGTGCATAGGTAGGACACCAGCAGATGGAAACCACCAAGTCTTAACATTTTTGACAAATTTGTGTTTGGGTCAGCCGCAGAAATTATTTGCATAGCTTTCCAATAAAGAGGTTGATCACATACCCACTGTGTAAAATGAAATAATGTCTGGGTAGGATAAAAGCACACGAATGAAAACAAAATCTCCTAATTTCACTGTAGCTAACATATACTCCAAGACTCTGGAGAACATTAACTGCCGAGAAGCAAAATGACGGAGGCAGTAGGCTCCAGCTGCAAGTTGGATGGGATATATAACACCGTTTGGCCTAGTCATTGAAATAATTGAAATGGCAAACCATGATTTGCTTTCGATCTATCCTTTTCATGTATTTTCTACCTTTAGTAACTTCTCCTAGTAAAATTTTCAGTTTCAGGAACTTAGGTTATTAAACATGGTTACTCAACAGGTTGCGGATATAACTTACTATTGAATAACTGTAATTGAATGTCCTCTCATATGATTTTGTCTGCCTTTAAAACAATGCGATTTCTCTCATTGTGATCATTGCTGTCCCTCTTTTCATACCACGCATTATACAAGAGTCCCTTACTTGCATCCCTAAATGTCAGGACTGTTTCCCTACCAACACCCTCAAAGCCTTCTGTAATGTTTATTCTCCCACCAAATCTTTCTACAGAAGGATTTTCATTTGATTTTGAGAGTAAACTTCATCATCTCCTAAGGAATATTCATGTAACTTTGAGTACAATTCCATAAATGAGTACTGACATACATCTTCCTCTTCCATGTATTGACACAGCTTGTCAAACGCAACTTGCTGGCCAGTATACTGTTGCCCGTATCTCTACTAGAGAGACTGCCTTGCTGGCCAGTATACTGTTGCCCGTATCTCTACTAGAGAGACTGCCTTGCTTGCCAGTATACTGTTGCCCGTATCTCTACTAGAGAGACTGCCTTGCTGGCCAGTATACTGTTGCCTGTATCACTACCACTCAGAGGTAAAGCGGTGCACTGACACAGTGTTGAAAAAACCAACCCAGTTGGGTAATATTGAGGTTTTTTGGTTTAGTTAAAGATATTATGAATGTTATCTTATTTAACCAATCGTTCAAATATATTAATTATTCCAAATTCAAAGAAACATTTTAATTCTAATACAGTAAGGAAAGGAGTAATAACAAAAAACAATAATGCAACAATGTTTAAAAAAGTATGTTTTAAACAAGTTTTAAACAAAATGGTCAAACAATGTTTTAAACGTGTTTTTTTTTAATTTATCTTAAAATAATATGTCTCCTTTTTTGATTGTTAAAATATAGGTCATGTATGCCTTCTATTTAAGCCTTTGTTTACTAGACCACCGACTCATTACACCACAAAATGCCACTTCATTAAATGTTTTGGTTGTCGAGAGCACGTAAAACCCAGACAAGTTTGACAGCCTTCTCTGTTCCTAGCTTTAGTATCCACAAACCCCAAGGTGGAGAAAAGTTGTTCATTCTCGGCTGATGAAGCCACTACACTATGTAGCTGGTGTGTCAGGCTCAAAGTTACATGATGAGTAATCTTATCCAATGACACAAACACACAAAGTGGTTGGCCATAATAACTTTTGGCGCAAAGTCTAGCGTCTCTTTGCTAACGCTCACAAATTTGTTTTGTGTCATGGTCATAATAGCCCTGCAGGCAAGTTTAACAAGCTAGCAACATTTGGACCTATTCTGACTAGGACTACAAATTAACTGTTTTATAAAATAACTTAAAATTAAGTGTTATAATTAGCCTGATCTTGCTTCTTTTTCACATTGGCTAAAAAAAAGTTAAGAGGACTGAATCTGGCTCATTAAGAAGCCCAGCACCTTTTTAAGAAATAACTAGTGTCTACCTTGCCTGATAATAAAGAAAATCTGAGCAAGTATAATAGGCTTCTATTAAGTTGACTTTAACCAAATTTTGAACAATACTTACAGTGCGAAATACAGGTAAATGACTAGCAGACTTTCCACTGCAAGTGGATGCATTTGACAAAGTCTCTCCAGAACTTGTTGAGACCTTGGGCTCCACGAATCTATCACTCTTCTCCAGCGCCGCTCCTTTAACTTTGCTCTCATGTTTAGGATCGTAGGCTCCAGGGGGAGGAGCACAACCTGAAAGTTGTTACAAAGTGGTTAAGGAACTTAATTATTTTAAGAAGCTTAATTAGCTAAAGTCTATCGACAATAAATACAAGCAACTGATCTCGTCATTTAGTCCCAACAAAATCCCAAAGTGGAGACTCAAATCTTCACCACTACCAGTATCTCAAAACACTGAAGTCATCCCTCAAACTAGTGGTTTCCAAACTGTTCGCTGTGCCACCCTGGGCCTTGCTTATCAAGACGCTGCGAAATATTCCAATATTTTCAATGAAATGACAGCCCAGGTAGTTTTTAGAATCTGACCATCAATGTGTTGATGCAATGCTAGGAAGGACATCTAACGAACACTGTACAAACCACTAACTGTTTCACTTCTTTAGAGTAATACTGGATGGCATTTTATGCCAGAATTTTAAGTCGTTTAATAACTCTTGGTTGTTCTAGTATAAAGCAGTCTAGAAGGCATTTGTTTCTCAGCCCACTGCACAGACTTGGGTCACATGGTGCATTAATTTAAATATAGTAAATAGATTATTCTAGTTTATCGGTACTTGGATGTTTGTATGTAAATAACCGTCTCTGCAGCCTTGATTTATGGATGATTGAATGGTGTTGTAATCAAGTAAACTTTTAAAAGTTGTTCTTATCTTCCTAAAAATTGACAAATTTTTATTAACCCCAATAAGTATTGTGGAAGTGAAAATAAAGAGGATACCACAAACTAGTAGTGGGTGCGTGTAGAAGCGGAAATTCCCTAAATACGACAGTATTTGGATTTTGGCTTTACATCGACAGATGTCAACAACGAAGAGAGACTGCAGTGTGTACTGTGTATGAAAGTTTTGGCACCAGAGTACATGCTTCTACGTAAGCTAAAATGCCATTTAGAAACTAATCATCGAAACATTGTTGGTAAACGTCGCGACTATTTCACCAGAAAGTTCAAATGATTAAAACAAAAAGGCACCTTTTTTTTCAGCAGGTGTCAATATCATTCCATGCATGCATCATACAAGGTTGTATAGAGTCGCAAAGTGTCAAAAGCCCCATACTATTACAAAACAACTCATTCTACTGGCTTCTGTAGATTTGGTCACCATTTGATTATGATTGGGTAGTCTACAGTGAAACTGCCTTCAAAGATGCCTTTGTCTAACAATCCTATTAGTCACAGAATCCAGCACATGGCAGAGGATCTCAATAATCAATTATCAGAAAAAATAAAAGGGAAGTAAGTTGGGTTGTGGCTGGATGAGGCCACGGCCAGTAATAAAGATGCACATTTGAGTTGCTATGTACGGTTCATAAATGGAAATTACATTGTGGAAGATCTTTGTAAGAGAATCACTATAAGCACAAAGGTTCAAGACTTGTTGAAGATCCTAGACACATTTATAGAACTTTCAAAATAATTTGGAGTGGACAAATTGTGCTGATGTCTGTACTGATGGTGGTCATTCAATGTCCGGCCATTATGGAGGATTGTAGGCGCTTATTCGAAGCAAAGTTCCAGATTCACTGTGAACCCATCCACAGAGAAGCACTCGCATCAAAGCATCCGAGTATTCTGCCGGATTTTGTCTTTGTGGTGAGTTGAGTACACTTTATTAAAACTCGACCAATGAAAGCAAGGTTTTTCAAAAAATTGTGTGAGGACAAGGGAGTCCTGTACGCTTGAATTATGGCAGGAAATGTACTTTTTTTTTAAAGAGGAAAAACACAAGTACGCCAAATACTTCGTGGAAACAGATTTTATCTTATGTGATATCTTTGAAAAAATTTAAATGTGTTGAATCTCTCCCTGCAGGAAGGCAACATGCACATTTTGAAATTGGTCAAGAAGATTTCTGCTTTCAGAAACAAATTACAACCATGGAGAAGAAAAATTAATAAAAATTGTGTAAAATATTGTTTCCCTTTGTTACATCAGTTTGTGATTTCCAATAGAGTTGATTTCACTTGCAACATAAAATCTGTTTTTGAAGAGCACCCATCACAGATTGATTATCAAATAGTATGAAAAATACTTTCAAGAAGATGATAGCGATACGTTTGCATGGATTCAGGACCAACGCCCCATCTGAATTTACTTCTGTAAAAAAAAACCTTACTGAACCATTTTGTGATAATACACTGAAGACAAAATTCGACAGCACAGAATTAAATAACGAATTTTGTGATAATACACTGAAGACAAAATTCGACAGCACAGAACTAAATAACGATATCAATAAAAAAAAGAGTATCTACTGCTAAGTTGTAAGGCTCAGCGAATCTTAATTCCATTTGCGACGGCTTATTTGTGCAAAGTTGGGTTTTCGGCGGTCGCTGTAATAAAAATCAAGTATTTTTAGAAAATCAACATGGAACAGGAAATGTCCAGTTTGAGTCAAAGAGTTGAGAAGATGTGCAGTAAACGATAAGCTGACCTGTCCCACTAATTAAAATTTATTTATTCAATGATTTGATTGTTAAAATATGTAGCTAACTTTAATACTTTTTACATAAATTGTTTGTGAATTTGAAAAAAAAATTAAATGTTAGGGGGTTATATGTTCTGTCTTTGGGCGCCATGAAAAAGACTTGATACACTGAGGGCACCGTGAACCAAAAAGGTTTGGGAGCCACTGTCTTAAACTATTTGGACCACAAATATGATAGCATATAAGTCCTCCCTCAAACAATTTGGAACATATTCCTATCTAACTATATTACAATGTATAACACAAGTCTGTCACTCAACTCTTTATAGAACACATTTAATAAAAGTCATCCCTCAAATTCAAATCACTTGGGCAATAAATGTTAGAGAATAATACATAGAGAGGGCGGAAATGTTTTACACTTTGTATTTTATTGTAAAAAATATTTTTTATAATGCATACATACAAGAACAAAACAAAATTTCCAATGCTTACAAGATTATTGATTTTTTTAAATGTAAGACCTATGGTACCTATACAATAATTGTAAAACTAAAAACAAACTCAGCTAAATCATAAAAGAATGTAAATATATAAACAAATGGAATTTTAACAACATGGTACCAAAAGTGGTTAAGATTATACTATAGACCATGCCTGGGCAAATATTTTGGCTGAAGGGCCACATTGAGGATTTAAATATTCTAATGGGCTGCCAAATAAAATGATTTTTTGGGTACACAGAATGTATTATATAAAAATAGAAAATTTTATATACAAGAAAAAAAGTTTAAAAAATAAATAATAATTCTCCAATAAAACACGACTTAATGAAATGAATGCAAATCATTTCTTTGATATTAGGTGTAAATTTATTTGTCGAAATTCTTAAAACTGCTTGTAAATGTTCATCAAAAATGAGATTCATCATAGAAAATGTTTGTTCACATATAAAGGCCAATCCAAAAATGACAAACTTTTTTAGTAAAATCTTGAATGTTTGCAAATTTATCAGAATTAAGAGAATTGTAAAATTTACTAATTTCTTCACGATCGTGTAATTCCTTTGATCCAGGATTACACTGCAGGTCTATCATCTCAATTTAAAGTTTACTCGGTGCACTATCAATGTCAATTGAAAATGGATCGCAAACTATTAAAAACCTTTTTCTATTTTGAGAAAGATGGCAAACCTGCGAGAAAATTCATCGCTCAAAGCGTAGATCTTTTGGCATATTCTTCAAATTTATTTTCTGGGATTGTCAGTGTTCGCATGGTTGGAAAGTGATCAAGGTTTTTTTTCCAATAAACTTTGTGAAAACAAACGTAGTTTTAAATGGAATGCATTCAAGTGTATTACATTGTAATGGGCATGATATACATTTTTTTCTTGAAGCAATCAGGGTTGCCAACACTTTGGTCTCAAGCAATAGAATACAAGCATGAAATATATATTTTGTCTGGCAAAACACTTGTTTCTAGGATTATATTTAAAATTTAGCTTTTGTTCCTAGAATTATATATCCCCCACATACACAGATAGATAGCTTGGCGGGCAACATAAAAATATGTGGCGGGCCGCAGTTTGCCCAGAGCTGCTATAGAGTATACCAAAATAGCAGAACCTAACCTTTCAGGTATAAAAAATCTTTTTCCTGAAATATCTTTAACTAGAATAGTTAACTCAGGGTCCTATGCTACTATCTTGATCCTATACCATCCCTTCTCATACAAAATATTTTTTTAAATATTAATAGGCCTAACTCCCACTTTACTTAGAAATTTCATTTTAATAATCAGATGGTTATCATGAGAGGTTCTTGTACTTTCTGGACAAATTTAAATTTTCTATCACCTCTATAAACGTTTTTTCTTTTCTTTTTATACCCCTACCCTATTTCCTGGGGTCAAATTTAAAATCTTAAAGACTCTTGTTATTTGGCATGGCCCGTTTAAGTTCCAGCTGAATTTTAGTTTTCTACACCACTGGGAAGTAATTGTTTCTATTGTTTTGGAAATTTAAAACCAACAATTAGAAAATCTTGATTTGAACCTCAAGAATCCTTTTGGTCAAGGATGTGATAATGGTAGGAATAAGAAAGGGCACAATCAAGAATCCTTTGACCTTTTACACCATATGGTTACCACAACTGGAAACTACCCCTTGTTGATACTGCAGCTTCCAGTATAAAAGGAAAATTGATTTATGGTACTGTTCAGAGACCTTATTTGCTGCTCTGTCAAATAAATGAGCATTTAAAAAAAATTGATCTTACACTTTAACATTTATCAGAAACAAGGTGGGAGTGCAGAATTGAGTGTTAAAGCAGTTAGATACCAGTTGAAATGGCTTTGCAGATTGATTGGAGGAACTTTCAGATACAAGTGATGACCCTTTAGTATGGAGTGTCATTTAAAAACTTTCAGTTAAAAACTGGACTTAAAACACAATGAAGGATTTAAAATAATGGGCCAATATTTTTTCCTGTTACACTTGTGTATGAGTAGTATGTGAAGAAGAAAAAAAATTGAGTTTTTACTAATAGTCCTTCAACCTAAAAAAAATTGCTTGAAGTTTGAAAAATTTCAAAAATTTGCTTTTTCAGGGCCTAAAAAAAGACATGCGAGATCGGTGATAAAAATTTGAAAATGCTAAAATAGAAAGCCCTTAGATTGTACTTTAAAACAAAAACTAATTAATCTTGTTACTTCAAAAGGTTGAACGCCTTTGAAGTAACAATAAAATAACAATCAATCACTATTGAAAATGAAGCTAAGCAGACAGGATGATTTCCAATAATATTTAGTTAAAAGTACAAAGAGTTAATAAAATATTGCATGTTGAACATTTACATTACATAGGTAACATAAAATTTATAAATAATATTTAATCTAAAAAAGCTTAGATTTTAAGTGTTTTAAAACAAATTATTGTTTATTGACAATTTTTTTTAGGTTGGTAGTGGTGGTAGACTACACGAGACGAATAAGATAGTAATAGTAAAAGTATTGAGATTAAACTGTAGGACAACATCTAAGCTACAAACTTGTCTGGACAAACAGTTTCCACAGAATGAGGATATTGGTTCCAAACATGTTTCAACAGGTACTGGCTACTAAAGTGTACTTATAATATTCAATACTGTACTGTGATTCATCCTTGTTTAGTAAACATGCATCATCTTATGTACGTTCATTCGTAAAACTCAACATTTCAATAACTCTACACAATCTCAGTCCACATTAGGTAGAGTTTATGAGAATACTGTATTTCAGATTTTGTAATTTTTACAGACAGTAATTTTGCTGTTTTGAATGGAAGGTTTTCATAAGCTAATGGCTAGGCGTCAGGTACTGAGACTATCTCTGAGCCCCTTGGATGGTGAAGTGTAGAAACAGAAGAGGAGAAGAAGGGGAAATGCCTGAGCGATAACATAGGATTGGAGCTGCAAGCATTGCAGATCACCTCGACAGCCACAGTCGACATTTGAACAGAATTGTGTGACTAATATTTTTGTTTTCATTCAGTTTTGTATTCTTGCATGGTTATTTGTTTATCTAATGAGTGCAGAAATGAATACCGAGAATAGAATATTGTTAATTTACTAACAATTAATATTTCTCGATTAACTTCCAATATAATTTTTTTATTGATACATCTAGGGGCAACCAGTGGTAATTCGATGTTCAAACAATTCCATCCAAATAAAAACTTAGCATTCCCTTTAAAAGTAGGTGTGTATTTTAAAATATTATGATCCTTTGAATTGCAATTAGCATATTTGTATCGTTTACATTTAACTTATGAACTAAGATTTGGTCCCTTTTAATTAGTATAATTCTGTGTGTTTACCGCATATTGATATGTTTATGAGATTTTAATTTATCTGTTTATTTTTATATAATTTTATAGATAGAAACAATTTTATTTGGTTTATTTTTTCAACTCATTATATTATATCATTAAAGTATTTCTGTTAGGCCATGTGTACACAGAAAACAAATATTGTCTAAACACTTTTTTGTCGTTACGTTTCTGGCTAGCAACTGTACAGCAACAGATGAATGTTGAAACATTTGCGTCGTTGGTTTGTGTGTTCACAGGGAACATATTGGTTGACAGGAAAAACTAAAGTTCCAACTAATATTACATCCAGCATCACCATAGACATAGAAGTTGGTGCTATTTTTGCTCTTGTAGCCTTCAATAGAAAATGACGATGATGACGCGAATGTCAATTTTGGGTACACCCCATTTACAGATAAAGACCTTAGCTTGGAAAGTTTTATACAAATTTTGAGTTTTATAGGAATTATTCAGGTAAATTTTTTTCCTACTATAGAATGAGTGTTTTCAGTTTTGATGAACTTTTGGCGTTAGTTGGCCAGTAAATTTCTCGTCAGGACACCAAATGGAGGAGAACAATCAAACGATAGATTGGCACTGTATGCGGTATTTTTTCTAAGACTAGACTGAAGTCATGGGCTGGCCCAAGCAAAATCTGGTGAGCAATGACAGAATTGTCGCCGGTGTACACGACTCCATTTGTTTGCAATAAGTGCATCCTAATCATAGGACAAAGAAGTAGTCGCAATGTTGTGGCCCTCCACAACACTTTTCAACTGCTGAAACACAGTTGTCGTGTTGTTGCCTTGTACACACTTACATTCAAACTTGTTGAACACATTGTAACAACGAGAAAGTGTTTAGACAATTTGTTGACTGT
Source organism: Timema bartmani (assembly GCA_902151455.1). NCBI lineage: Eukaryota > Metazoa > Arthropoda > Insecta > Phasmatodea > Timematidae > Timema > Timema bartmani. Next base: position 125,280 of record CABFWB010001274.1, read on the forward strand.
GTACACATAGCCTTACTATAGTCCACAAATACAAAACAAAATAAGTAACGTTAAAAGTTATATGGAGAATAAACAAAACAAAGGATATTTTAAACCATAGGTCTATAGCCATATTACTAAATCTAGAAAAGATTAATTTTCATTTTATATCTAATTATTATTATTATTATTATTTAGCACCCCGTCTTACTACTTCTTACTACCCGTTCGGGTTATACGCTTAAGTACTAATTACACTAATGGATTAGGAATTGGGAAGGTTGAATTATAGGAAGTGAACCCACATTTGCGTGGAGGGAGAGTGGAAAACCATTTAGGAAAAACCACCCCCAGTTCACCCGACCGAGATTCGAACCTCGATCCTCTGTGGTCTGGCTCAATACGACTGGCGCGTTAGTCAACTACGCCACCGAGGCGGGTTATATCTAATTGGATGACCTTTTTGCTTAACAAGTCTTAAAAATAAATTAGTTTTGGTAGATAAATGTTCATATAACCCTCCAAATGAACCCTCTTACTTTCCCATAAATCTTCAACCAATTCCCCCTTCCGCCCCATTCTTCCATATCCCCCAAGCAGCACCCCCAGTGTTCAAACGAGCAGCCACTGACTTAAGACTATTTAAAAAGTGGCTAGGCCTAACTTTTTGTAAATATTCAACCTTTGCACTAAAATTGAAAAAAAAATAGTTTTACCAACTTTATTTGATGTTTCACCTTTTGAGTTTAATGCTATTATTTACAGTACTTTTTTAATAGACCTAAAATATTTCAAATGTTTTATCATCAACATTTTTTTGAAGTAGTGTATTAGGGGCCTATTGTATTGGATTCTGAAACTTAACATAGTAAAATTCAATTTAATCGGATTCAATTTGAAACATTATCATAGAAAGCCTAAAATAAATTTTTGAAATCCAATCTGAACCTAGTGATGCATCCAATGATAGTAAAAGCTTCATATATTAGAGCCGATTAATGCGCAATCATCTTTTGCAGCGAGCAGACTTTGCTCTTTCGCACCACATACATTTCCTGTGGGTTGCTAACTATATACTTTTCACATCCAAAGAAAAAAAGCCTTTGCTCATCAACTAGCAACTATACATCCAGAAAACTCACAAGGTGCCATTATAACTGAAATAAAACATTTAGTAAGAAATCTGAACGGACACACACACCGAAAGTCAAATAGCGTTATAATATATATTTTATGACAGAATAATTTATAAATATGTTAAGTTTATTTCCAACCTAGCCTAGCCTAAACTTTACTATAGTAATTACCGTACTCTGATGACTTGATCAATCCTTGCTAGAGTTTCATTTACTACTAAATTAGAATCTCAATATTCACCAAACCCTCATCAGTGACCCTGACAGCTTTGTCTAAGACGTAAAGATTTAGATTCGATCTCAGTCAGGTGCACTGAGGATTTTCCTAATTGGTTTTCGAAACTCCCTCCATGCAAACATGGGTGCACTTCCTATAAATAAAACCTTCCTAATCCCTAACACAGTGTAATTTGAATAGAAACAACCAAAACAGGTAGCGAGACGCTAAGAAAAAAATAATCACAAAGTAAGCAATTTGACTTTCTAGTGCAGAGTGGGGCAGAAACAATTAAACGACCTTTGCTTAGGAACACGATGGATGTGCTGATATTTGCCTAATATTTGGTGGAGCTTATGACATCTTCAAAAAGTGAAAAAGTGTAGTGCGTAGTTTGCTTTTATTTAGCTAGTGAATATTTACTTTTCAAGTTACCAATCATCCAGTTGTTTTGGGTCCACCCTGTATAATGCCGGGAGCAGGATCAACTTAACTTTAACTTAACGTAGCGGTCATTTAAGGTTCACTTAACTTAAGAAAACAGATGTGTGATCACAATTCACATAACTTAACGTTACAACTTGAGCCAAGCATCTGTATTCTTGAGTATGCATTTTGATCTGTGATTTGTACTATTTGTAAAGTGATGATCCATGAATGTTTACCGTTTTCTATCGATATAGGCTAATAAATATTTATCATAAAACAATTTTGATATATTTAGCTTTAGGCTACTATTTTAGTTTAATTATTGTTTCATGCTAATGAGTAGACCTTGGTCATAAAACCAATAAATAAAAGACTAAATAGCCCTGTAGATGTCACTCGCGTTATTACTGGCTGGCTTGATAGTGTGATATCCTGCATATAACGTTCACTTAACTTGAGACCTCCCAGGACATCTATTAAGTTAAGTGAACTGCAAGTGACTTAAGTTAACTGTATCATGATAGCTTCCATTTAAAAACACGAGGAAAACCTTAACATTAAGTTAACCCTATGTGAACGTTAAGTTGATTGTGATCCCAGCATTAGGTTCAGTCTTATTATAAGGGATCATGGACCAGAGTATGTTCACATTTGGACTAAGGTTTTATTGAGTTGTCTAAATGTAGCACCAATAAAGAATTTAAAATATAATTAAAGTAAGACATCAATGGATTTGCTATAGCTAATGATAGTATTAGATTTTATTAGTTGCTTTCTTAAGTAAAATATTGTCTATGTATCATTCCCAACTAATCTTCAAATAGAAATTCACGAGAAATTATTTCTCATAAATAGCTCCTACAACACCCCATGTGGATATTACAAATGTTTGGTTTAGAGATCACTACACATGTTCTATATGTACAGTAACATTAATATTATGCGTCATATGAATACTGCAAACTAGTCTTTAGATTAATGACCATAGATGGATCAGCAATAGTTTTGATCAATGTGATTTATTTTTTTAATGCTCTTCTCTTTTGTAATCATTAATCCATTTACACATTTAAATGATTGAGTTTTGTTTAATACGGTATTTTTAAAAACTTTATAAGTTTCTCAAATAGAGGAATGTAAGGTGTAAATTGATATCTATTATCAAAATTTAATGTATGTCCCAAGTATCACTAATTTGAAGATTATATGCGACAGCATAATATTAATGTTCGCTGAGTAGTTTTTAAATCATAATAGAGTCTAAATCAAGAATATATTTGACTCATAATTTTGAGCATTTATAAATCTTTATTAGGCCTAATTGTTTCCCAAAAGTTGCTCCACTTTACATTTACATTATGATAGTATAAAATAAGGCTCAATTATTTTGTATCCCATTATATAATATTTACTCTAATCCGAAATTTAATGATATAAACCTTTTATTTAAAAATAGTTTAAAAAAATCAAATGGCACTAGGCTTTAATCCAAAAGTAAACATTAACGTATTAAATTGATTTGAGTTAAATGCGTTCTAAGTATTATGCTTCGGTTAAGCCTTTACTTATTTTATTTTTGAAATACAATGCTGAATCATGATATATACTATAAATTAATTAAAATATATTACCATAAACCGTGATTTATTGAGGTATATTATAACTAAAAATAAAATCAAAAGTATAATTAAACAAAGACTTACTTGTTGTGTCATTAAAACGTTGAATTCTCGCACGCGGAAACGACATTCTAAGTGGATAAACTAAATACTAACTAAAAGTTCTTCAAACTTCAAAAACCAAACTATAATGAAGTAAAATGAGCTAAACGTTTGGTTTTTAAACTTATACAGTTGACCGTTATTCCAGAACCTACCAATGAAAATTAAGGTCCAAATTAATTACAGCATAGCCAACATGATAAATTTATCTTTCTTTAATCATGTTAAGGTGGTAAAGAACGTTTGGTTTAAATTTATTTATGTTGTTTATCAAGGTTCGTGTAGAAGCTAGGTACCTCAAAAGATATTTATAGCTTTTATATGTGAGTGTTGGAGAATACCATGTGTCATTTTAGAAAACATTCTAAAAATTTGTAAGTAAGGAGTAACAAAATCGTAGTTAAGACAGTGGACTACTTTTTTTAAGTTAAAAATGAAAAGTGTGGTAGGTTGTATAATAAAACAAAATAAAAACCATGAACATTTGACAAAATGACAATTATAATATAATAGTACACTTCTACTCCTTGTACATGTTTAAAAAATATGTGATATCAAATTGAAATTTAAAATATCTTTGGAGAAAACCATCGGGTTAAATTTTAACCATCATCCTTAACTCATTTATAAAAACAATATTTAGATTGATATAAATAATCAACAATATTTAGATTGATATAAATATTCATAAATAACATTGGATAAAAATAATAAAAATCATAGAACAAAATGGGTAGGCGTAATTAAATTTGAAAGTATTGAGTAATGGATTTATTCAGTATACATAAGTGGTTTACAAATTAATAACGTATTGAAAATCAATTTAAACGGTGATACGAAGTCTTAACATGTATTGGGTTCTCGCAATACGACCTTGCGCCATGTACCATGTATCGAAACATGTCGGCAATAATTCAATCGACGTAAAACGCCGATGCCAACCAAGGAGGAAGGGAACCCAATACCTGTTAAGACTTCGTATCACCGTTTAAATTGATTTTCAATAAGTTATTAATTTGTAAACCACTTATGTATACTGAATAAATCCATTACTCAATACTTTCAAATTTAATTACGCCTACCCATTTTGTTCTATGATTTTTATTATTTTTATCCAATGTTATTTATGAATATTTATATCAATCTAAATATTGTTGATTATTTATATCAATCTAAATATTGTTTTTATAAATGAGTTAAGGATGATGGTTAAAATTTAACCCGATGGTTTTCTCCAAAGATATTTTAAATTTCAATTTGATATCACATATTTTTTAAACATGTACAAGGAGTAGAAGTGTACTATTATATTATAATTGTCATTTTGTCAAATGTTCATGGTTTTTATCTTGCTTTATTATACACCCTACCACACTTTTAATTTTTAAC
>CABFWB010001274.1:143614-158943 GCA_902151455.1 Timema bartmani
TAATTTCAATAAAAGCGGCCGCGATGCCAGCAGTGGTTAACAATTGCAATTACTAGAAGAACTTAAGCAGGTGTCGGCAGTGAATGTTGCTGCTCTATATGAACAGACACAATCGGTGGAGACTTTTGTATTGGAAAAGTCGGCGGCCTGACTTGATCGAGAAATTTGTCAAGCGACTCGCGTCGGCCGATAATCGTCCAATGTGTACATAGCTTAATGAAAAAAACATTAGAATGAAAACAGTAGCTGACTTAAAGCGATCCGGCCGATTCGTCCTATTACCACTCCCTTGCCAGAAGTGCTGAGGAAAATTGACTTTATGATTATGAATGTTTCCAGGCTATCTCTAAACAGGTCTTCATTTCTATTAGGTTCATTTTCAATAAATAGTCCTCATTGCTACACAATAATCGACCTTACTCTTTCGAATGATTCTAAGGCTAATTTAATACAAAGTTTAAGTGGTTGTACAGTTTACAATCGAATATTAGCCAAAAATAATTCGAATGAAAATTACAAAATGATTTGATCATTTTGCTACATTACTACATAGATTGTTCTTTTTAATTTCCTTTAAATTTTACCTTCCTAACTAACTAAACGCAAATAGCACGAACTGTTTGAGAGCTAACTTTTTTAATGTTGACTTAAATGTATTAAATAGATAAGTATATACTTTTTTATGAATTTAATAAAATATTGCCCGGCCGTAATATTCAGATCGTATTATAATTTTATTCATTGAAATAATTTTAAATTCTTATAACACAAAAAATCATATTATCCAGCAAACTTACGTCGTCGTTTGTCAAGTAGTAATTATGTGCTTGAATCCAAGTGAAGCTTTCAGGATGCATATAATTTATTCAGATATTCAAATTGAAAGTATTCTATCACTTACCCGATGTATAAATAGGATTGTAAGCTTATATATTTTTTTATGTTTAGGAAACTCTTTTGAACACAAAGGGGAACGTATGTTCCTTATTTTATTATTAATCATACGCAAAAGTATTTATATTAATTATGAGGTACTAATGTGACTAATGCGTTCACTATATAGTATTTCGTTGTGACTGTACTTTGGTCTTTGACAAGGAACTAAATACAGTAATATAAAAGTATTAATAAACTTCAAACGCAAAGGAATGCGTGTTGGAGATCCGACAGCAGGGTGAAGAGAATAGTAGCACAAAGCAAAACGAGCAACTGGTAATTACTTTTAGTTAGAAGTAACTAACATCCAATTGAGTAGCCCCTATGCAAAACCCGTTAGCTCCACTTGAAAGAATTTTTGGATAATCGCAAAAAACTTATAACAACTATCCTGGCAATGATAAATTATAGAAACTTTTGGCAACAATTAAAGAAAAATTATTTTGTTTAACTAACAAAAGCTGTATAATATCACTCCAATAAAAATTTAATTATTTTAATTTAAAGTTTGGATTTAACAGGTTTTACATCTGTACAGTGGAAATAACATGTTTTGCATCTGTATGGTTGGCCATTTGCTTTTAGAATCATGGTACAAAACCTGTTATATCCATGGGAATAGGGTTTTTAAATTCAAATTTAAATAAAAAAAGGATTTTTCTTAGAACAAAATACTTTATTAACACATAGAAAAATTATAGGTCATGAAGGAATATTAGTTTCCATTGTTATAAAGTCCACTCTTGAAAGAAAAAAATGCGTAAAAGTCCAACACAAAATAAATTAACGAATCTCCTCAAGAGCATCATCTTCTATCAATTCTAAATCCATCTTTTCTTCTTCCAAATTTCCTGGCATGAAAGGAACTGGTTACATTTGCTCAGCAAAAACGTTATTGTAAAATTGAAGCCTTGGTTTTTCATACCACTCCTCACCAAAGTGGAGCGTAAGAAGACGTTTAACTTCTGTGATTTTAGCAGGCTTCAAAGTCACTCCTTTTTGTACCTCAGTAAGCTGAGTGTTTCGAAAAGTCTTTCTTAGTTTGCACAGCGTTTTAGCCTCACCAATTTCAAAATTATAAAATGGTTCACCCTGAACCAGGATAGTTTTTCCAGTTTTACTTCGTTTAAAAACAATCTTTTTGGCCTTTTGAAAGTGAAAATGCCAATGAGCTGGCTTTTTCAATACTTCATCTGAAGCAAGTTTCCAATCGCTCACTTTGCAATCTGTACCTAGGTGAAATATAGTTGAAAACTTGTGAAAAACCTTCAGATATTCCTCCGAATTGACAATACACTTTTGACCTTGTTCAAAATTGCCAAATACCCAATCGAGTGAGATAAAAGAATGGCCCACGGTCGGGAAGCATATCATAACTTCCTTTGCTTGTGGGGGAGCCTCTAGTAGCAACCAGTATGAAAGCATGTATATAACAGTCTTATTTTTATTCTGTCCACTACAGCCGATCAGAAAACAGACGGACTATGATGATTCCGTCAAGATCTAAGCCAGACAACCTGTGATGTAATGCGGATGCGATTTGCACAGATCATTTAGAAAACGGATTTTCTGTCCATACATAGCAAAAAGTGTTTTCTTTGTTTTGATTAATTGTTGAAATACCCTCACAAATGGTAAAGTTTTACAAGTAGAATTGACGCCGGTAATAAGCCTACTGGAGGGGTATTTTCGGCAATATAAAGTTCTTCTGACAATCATAGCTGATAACTGTCTCATGGTAATTTCCCTCATGTAGCTTTTCATAAAATGTATCAGCCCTTTTCTTGTGTACTTTGAGTTCTACTTCCAGATTCTGCTTTTTCTCTCTGAACACTTTATAATATGAAAGCTACTGCAAGCCTAGGTTAGGAAAAAGTAATGTTCCCTCATAGTTTTATAGAAACAGCTGCTATTTTTCAATTTAATTCTAAAAAACGCAATACAGCCAACATTAAAATTTAATTATTAACCACTATGACATTAATTTTGAAATGAAAATAAAATAAATATAGGTCCATCAGATATTTGTCAACTGAAAAAAAATTAGCTGGTTTTTGCATTTGTTTATTTAAAGTGGCCTTGCGGTTTTAATCAATTACAACGTATTTTGTAAATGTAAACATGAGGATGGTTTTAACAGGTTTTGAGTTTGTAAGCTACAGCCATTTAACATGTTTTGCCAATGGTCCCACTTTTCTCTTTCATTTTTAAGGCATTTAAAGCTGGTTTTGGAATATGAAACCATGTTAAATTAAAAGAAGGAAAACCAACGTATCCGTGGATACCAATATCTCGATTTCGACAAATTATGGATTTAACGGGTTTTGCATATGGGCTACTCAATTAATACCGACTCTTTACTACTTCTCAAAATCATTCGAATGATTCTTTGGATTCATTCGATTCTTAAAAATCATTCGATTATGTCCACCACTAATAAACTCATTGATCTCTATAATATAACTGGATGGATATCTGTGGCTGAAGTTTTCGAGCTATCGTCTGCATACCGTTATGTAAGAGAGAAAGAAACTTTAGGGTATCTCTTTCTCTCCTACATACTACATACAAAGCAATGTGGCATTTTGACATCGTTCATTAATTTGATTAAATATATTAGATACATCAATGTGGGATTAGTTAAATGAAATAAATATGTTAGTAAAAGCTTTGAAGAGCATATCAAAGTTCTAAACTGGTTAGTTTTTTCTGTGAATAAGTTGATGTAGCTTAATATATACGAAGATTTTTGAAGGAAGTCCAATTTTAAGGCTTTATTTCGTAACAGAATCCTACCATATAGTTGTGTTGAGTTAAGATAAAAGACCTTCCAGAAGGAAATTTTTACTTCCGTTTTAAATGGAAGTTCATACTACATATATATATATATATATGAGATAGTAATCTGGTACGACATAAAGCCGTACAGATTGAGACTATTACTAATTTCAGCACACGATTTCCTGTGAAACTGAAATGTACATTCTTTAATGTAAGTGTTTCTTCACCAAAGTGCTTTAATAGTTCACTATTTTCCAGTTTTATTCTCGAGTGACATATTTTCTCACAAGAATATTGAAAGTAACCGTTAAATCTGTCCTCTCATAATCAAGCAGATGACAAAATTCAGCGGGGAAGAACGGTATTTTTTTTTTAAGGGAAAGCCTCCATTACACACTACTTTTAGGTGCTCTAGCGCCCAAACAGATTGTGTGTTAAGAGCACAAAGCGGGGCCCTGATAGTAAATTCAATTTTCTATCCAACCATATAAGTGTGCATAGGCCTAAACCCTACAGATAAGAGCAATTTGACCAAAACTTGGGGAAGAATGGGATTTTTTTTAAAGGAAAATTCTCCATTACACACTTCTTTAAGGCGTTTCAGCGATCAATCCAGAATTTTTGTCAAGAGCACACACAATGGTGTGCAGACTACCACTAGAAAATTAAGCCGCAGATGTCCATCCAGCTATATTATAGAGATCAACGGCCTCCACCCCTGCTTATAAGGTATAGGAGGGGCTCTATTTGATTTTGGCGGCGGCCATCTCGGATTACTAGTATTTTGCAGGTCATTTTGAATTTTCCAAAGTGATTAATCAGGGTAATTAATATAGTAGGTCCTAATGTTAACATACTTTGGCTTTCAATAAAATAAAAAACTCACATTTTATAAATAGTATACATATAGGCTACCTATTTATGTGATTGATGCGGCTCTCAAAACTTTCGACGGTTAAAATATAATAATATATAATATGTATTTTAATAAGAATTACTCATTAATTAACTCAACAAATAAGAGAAGTTTGCTAATGTCATATGTCATTAGATTAATCTGATAAAATACAAGCATCCGATTATGAGATTTCCATTGCTCCCTCAATAACTGCACTTTAGTCCACATCGGTGATCGAATTATTCAAACAATAGACTGAATTGTTGGTGATGGGGAGATAAGGTTCAAATTCCAATCAAGTGTACTGAGCTGAGGGTGAGTTTTAATAAATGGTTTCTAATTATTCCTCCCCACAAATGAGAGTACATTTAATCTAAATTCTACATTTCTCTTTCTTACACCATTGTGTAAAATACGTGGATAACCCGAGCGTGCTAGTAAATAGGTGATACGGGTGACATAAAAATATGGGCTACAAATATTGCACAGTAAACTTTTCTTTTTTAGTTAATAATAACTATGTCCCTACAATAAATTTTTAATATTTTATTTTATTTTATTTTAAATACGGTGAAATAAGTAAAGAAAGGATGAGTAGACAAATAAATGAAAAAACTCCTAGCATACTTGAACAGGGTAGACGAATATTAACTTGCTAAATAAAAGCCGAGCACGTCAGTCGAGATTATTAACATTGAGGCAATCCTGCCTCTCAGATATTTTCACAATACTTCTCATTAGAACTATCCGCATTTAATTTCACTATTTTAAAATGACTGAAAAAGGAAGAATTTAGTGGACATGTTCACACATTTGCTTGAAAAGAGAGTAATAAATGATCTAGGAAAAATACCTCGGTACGCTCGGCTGAGATTCTAATCTCAACTTCCTTGTCAGCGGCCAACTAGTTTAGTTGAGCTTGACATTATTCCACATTCCAAGTGTTGTGGCCATATTAATTAAAGCAATTTATCTCGAAATGTAAGTTTTATATCTCGACTTTCAACTTAAACCATTCATAAACATTGAAACAACTTTCGTAATCCAAGACGATTAGCAAATAAAAGATAAATGGGTGGTACCCATTATTACTTGACGAGCGCCATACACCCAGCAGGATCTGAGCTCTGACCTCCCATTGCTTATAAAACTAGATAAGACAAGACTGACGCCTTTGTATGTGTTTCTATCAGTGTGTTAAAAATAATGTCGTTTTAGGACTTATGCCAGCATGCCATATAAATTTAGGTCTTGCGTTGTTAGGTCTTGTGCTTTTTGGCTTGTGAGGTTAGATCTTGTGGGGCTAGGTCTTATAAAATTAGGTCCAGTGAAGTTAGGTCTTGTGAAGTTAGGTCTTATAAAGTTTAGGTATAATGCCTTTAGGTCCACTGCCTGTTTGAAATGTTAAGGATATTTTTAAATAATCTATGAAAAATTAATTTTAAGTCCAGTGCTTTTAGGTCTAGTGAAGTTAGGAGCAATAAAATTTAGTTTAATAAAGCTAGGTCTTATAAAGTTAGGTGTTATGAAGTTAAGAAATTTAGTTTAGGAATTGTGACTTTAAGTCTTATAATTTTAGGTCCACTGCCACATGTCCGAATTTTTCTACCCCAGGAAGAACAATCGTTGGTTTAGTTCACTTGATAAAAGAGGTTAAAAGATAGTGTGGGAGTTATCCCCTTTCCTCTTCACACCGCAGTCCCATGGCCAAGCTACCATTCCATGTAGGCACCTTTCTATCTTGAACCATCTCTAACATCATTTGCTCTGTGCCTCAAGTCGATCCTGATACAGCTGCAGCCCGGTATCAATCACGTAACACTGTGTCGGGAGACGTGATATACCCCACGTCACTGGGCCCTTTTAGAACTTAGCCACCATCGAACCTACTGCAGATGTTAAGCCACCGTATTGTCGATGCCATTGCCTGCCCCCACTACGTAGAAGCATTTGATAAGTTTTACCCCTGTGGACTCAGAGACAGTTCTCACCCTCTAGTGTCCCATGGGCTGGGTTAAGGAACATGTACGAGATCATGCTTCCAGCCATAGCTTAGAAGAATGGCCAAAGGAAAAAAACTCAATATCATTCTTCATCCATGAATACTGGCCTTACAAGGATGTATTAAGTCTTCAGGACGAAATCCTATACCGTGGACAACGAATTACTACTCCAAAAGACTTGAGGCCCCTAGTGTGGAGAGGAATCCACCTCAGTCACCTTGGAGTAGCCAGATCTTAGAAAAGCACGTGATGTTTTATTTTAGTCACACATGGCAGATGACAGTACTAATCAAATCAAGACATGTCAAGCTTGTGATGAGTTTTCTCGAAGACATCAAAAGTTACCACTCTAAACACATAAAGTACAAACTCTTCCACGGCAACGGGTGGGTATGGACATGTGTCACTTTCAAAACTCTGATTACTTAAGAACTGTTGATTACTACTCTGGCTTCTGGGAAATTGATAAGTTACCTTACATTATTTCATCAGCTATCAGTGAATGGACTAAAAGAAATTTTAACATACATGGGATTCCAAATGTAGTCATAACTGATAATGCACAACAGTTCGTACAAATTGAATTCAAATCATTTTTTCAGGATTAGGACTTTTATTACACAACGTCATCTCCATATCATAGACAAATCAATGGCAAAGTAAAATCCGCTGTTAAAATAACCGAAACAATCTTTAAAAAAAAGTCCAACATCTCGAAGATAGACATCTGGAAAGCCATTCTTGATCGGCGAAACACCACAACAGTGGAGTTAAATTTGAGTCCAGTGCAAATATTGATGTTCCGACAAACCAGAACTCTGATCTCAATAAACGAGACACTTCTTAAATCCAAAGTTCAAGAACTTATGCATGAAGCCTTGTCAACAAGAAAAAGGAAAATACAAAAATATTATACCAAAACCTCCAAGGAGCCGCCAGAGCTGCGGATAGGACAGGAGGTCCGATTAAGACCTTCTCCCAATGATTATGATACCAGATGGAAAAGGCGAAGAGTGATAAATACCAAAAGTGACAAACCATATGAAGTAGAAGCTGGGGGCCGAGCTTATCGAAGATACCGAACATGTATCAAGCCTACAGCTGAACCACCGACACACACACACAAGACATCAGATTCGAAACCAAGGAACCCAACAGCTACTCCATCAAAGAGTCCTAAGCCCTTGAAAATACACCTACAACAACCCTACCATGATAAACCATCTGAAGAAGATACTTCTCAAAATAAGACTAGATCAGGTAGGCTCATTAAGGTGCCTGACAAATTAAACATGTGAATAGAACAGAGGCTGATGGAAAACTATTGTACAAAGAATTAGTGTTTGTTTTTTCTCATTTAGTGATTTTTTATTTATTCTATAACATTTATTAACTAACTAGTAGGCTTAAGCTAGAAAATAAGTTTGTTATTTATCTTATAAACTATAAAATTGTGTAGTTTTGATATGTATTTGTGTCTGAATATCACCAGGAAGATATCTTAAAGAAGGGAGGATGTTAGTGAGGTCATAACAAGAATGATGTAATGGATTGTGAACGTTAAATAGATTCAGTTAAAGATCACTATCGGTATGGTACCTATATGCGATGTAGGCCCACCTGACAATTTATGTAAATAAACAATGTAAATATCAAGGTAATGTTAGATGTTAGTTCTTTAGCTGTGCCTTTAATAGTTCAGCAGTGGTACATTCCGCCGGATGGTATCATAACAATGAAAATGTAAATCATGGATCCACGTTTATTGGTATTACAACGTGGGTGGACTCTAAAGTCTTATTGGGAAACGGAGAAAGTAATTGATGTACAAAGACATTGTGGAAATGAATTTGAAACACCACCACCAACATGGGCCACACTTTCAAGGTTGAGTGACAAGTTTTAGTATGATGGAACGTTGCAAAAGTGTGTATATGTATATGATATTGATACCATATTAGAGTTAACAGGTAATTTTTATTCAGATAAATATTTTAACCTGTCCCATGATCAGTGGTGGCTCTAGACATGTTTCTCAGGGAGGGCACAAAAATAATTAAGCTAATAAACTATGTAAAAATTAATCAGCTACTATTTTAATGTACATAATATTAATATGATTTCCTGAAAAGCATCGCATATAAAAATATATATTTACCTATATACACTTATATACTTATACCTTCCTACATATACTTATCTAATTATGCATTTTAACTTGCATTTTTTTACAAGAAATAAATTGTCCTTGCCAGGTTAGCTAAGTAATACTTTTCAACTTAAATAATTTTGTAGCAAAACAACATTGTTCTTATATACAACATTATTTTTTAAGAAAAACAACAAAACTATTATATTCAGTAATGAATATCTTCATATGATCAAAAGTCCTAGTTGCATTTGTTGCAATGATAAGTATCAGAACTGTTTTAGAAAATGCAATATTGTGGATTAGACAAAAACTAAATGTCTTCTTTCACAATCACACTAATGAAAAGGTCATTTTTCGGTATTTGGATTTGACAAACTCTTCAATAACGAATTTATTGAAATCTGGTATTGAACGGATTAGATCTTTAAAAATTGACAACATGGCTAAAGTATTTAGACGATCTTGTTGTATAGAGTTTCTCAAAAAAGTTTTTATTCTTTTGAGAGTCGAAAAGCACCTTTCATTTTCTACACCTGTGATTGGAATAGTCACAATCATATTCAGAAGCATCACAGATTCTGAAAAAACTGATTTTAAATAATTCTTTAAACAAAACTGCAACAGGGCACATGCTCCTAACGCACTTTGTAAATCTTCCCTAGAGTAAAAGACTTGACGTTTTGTTTTTAATTTGTAATTTTCAATGAAAGGGAAAGCTTGAATGGTGCTCATGAAGTGCTCATCAGGATATTTTTCATTGTAGTTTTCAAAATTTTCTGCCATAAAAATAAGGCAACTGAAAAATTATTGTTGAACTAGAATCTATCTATATTTAACTTGGTTTGTGATGATATCACACACATCAATAGCTAATAGCCTTTTGTGCAATAGACTTCCAACTTGTCGTCTTTTCTTGCTAATTGGAGGTTCATTTTTTCCAGTAGATTCAATTTGATCCCTAGAGAAACAATTCCGCAACAAAATCATATGTAAATTTCTTAACTTCAGTGTATTCTACTTTCCTCCTCTGGATCTGATTGAATAACATGTCTATGCGAGGCATCACCGTGTGGAAAAATTCCAACCAAAATAAAAACTTCTCATCTTGCAATAATATAACGAACCCTGATGCAAGTGAGAAATAGTTTTAGTGTCTTTCCCTGATCCCCGTATCCTCTCAAAACATTCTACAAGGCTATATTTATGTTCGTAAATTATTCACGCTTCTACTTTGAAAATTCCATCTTGTAGGGACAAATTGCGGTAGTTTTTTTAAATACTATTTCATTTAGAACGTCAATCCTTTTTGAGGAACGGCTAAAAATAGAGCAATCCCTTGAATGTCAGAAAAGAATATCTTGGCTTCGTTTGAAGTGGAAGTTGCTTGCTGCGGTATTACATTTCCTTGGTGCGCGTAGCAATGAACAAAATTTGCGCTTCGATACGTTTCGTTAATCCTTTTCTGAACCCCACCTGTTTCTCCACTCATCACAGTGGTGCCATCATATGGGCTATTAGTTTTCCCGGATTCTTATCTATTACTAGAACACTCAGCAGTTTTAATATTGCAGAACTTATACCTTCGGCAGTTCGATCTGTGTGTGGAAAATAGCTCCAAAACCTTTCAAAAATTAATAGACCCTTCAATTTGGTAACGAAGTACAATAGACATATGTGTTTTGCATGCTATGTCGGTGGTTTCATCCACTTGATCTGCAAAGTACTCAGTTTTTTCAATTTCTTCTTTTATATAAGAATGAGCTATTATCAGCATAGTATCCAAAATTTTAGTCTGTATTGTTTTTGCAGTGCCTTTGAAAAAGTTTTAACTTTCCAGATGTTCTCGTACTACGTTATCCAAAGATGCAAAAAAATCTAATAATCCTCCTCTAAAAACTCCCGGATTTAAACTTCCAACAGTTTCATCATGGCCTCTTAAACTCAACTAAAAAAACCCACAAAATTTGAGACAATCAATTAATTGGGAAAGTATGTACCTGTTTCTCTTCAATAATTCACGCTGTTTTTAAGTGACTTTCTGTAACTTTCATCTAATTGCTCTCTTATGTCTATCCTCCCCAGCATTGACAGATTCATTTCATTTTGAAAATGTAGTTTACCCACCGAATGTTTTGTTATTTTCTCACCTAAGTGTTTGAGATCAACTACACCTGTATTCGCCCACGTGTCTGCAGAGCCGAAAATAGTACAACAACAAAACTTTTTTTTCACACCCTGCATTCCAAGTAGCTTTCTCATACAGTTTCGGGTTAAAACTACGACTGTAGTTTCTCTTCTTGCTTTGATAAGTACGTGATAGGTTAAGTTGTGGTCTTGGAGAGCTAATTTTCTTTATTTTAAGCTTTTTTGATAGTCTAATAGCTTGCCTGATATGTCCTTAATAGTGTTCATTGTTGTTTGGATTCTAGTTGGTATAAATTACACAAAAGAAGAACTCAGAATCAATAATAATTAAAAACAATAAAACAAGCACTACAGTTATTATTGGCGTAACAAATTCTGTGAACTTACTTAAAAACAGAAACAACTATATTTTTTTATCGTACACGTACGATTCGATGCTCAACTTTTAGAGACGTTAGTGTGGTGCGCCAAACATCACGTCATTATCCTCTGAGTGAAAGCAGCTCGGATGCCGACTAATTGTGCCCGAGAATAGCCATTGTTTGGTGACCTCCGACCAGTTTAGTGCTCGCTCGGTCTAATACAAATACACAGGGCTTCGGGTGCAGGAGCTCTGCACCCCAGACCTTAGTAAAAACCTTTGTCTCCCTCTGACAAAAGTCACTCGTTAATAATAAAATGTCATCATTAAACACTAAATAAGTTAATTTCATGGAATTAAAACATAAAATGAAGTTATAATATATAAACTTGAATTAAAATTTTATAATTATTTTATATTTTTTAACTTTGGGAAGGGGGGCTGGCACATGCCCATGCACCCATTGGTTAGAGCCACTCCTGCATGTGATTATTCGCGGTTTCGTATGATTTACTTTCTCAAAGAAAAATCGGAGAATATGGAAAATATAACTGAAATGTTAAAAAGTCTTAGAATCACTGTGGGCGTTTAGTAAAAACATTTCAGTGTGACGGCGGAAACGATTGATAATAGTGATGTGTGAAAACTTCTGAAATTAAAAGGCGTGAAGCATTCTATAGCAAGTTCATACACACCGGAGCAGAATGGCTGTACTGAACGTACAAAGAAAGCAGTTGTCAAGATTTCTCAAACAATGCTTTTGACGAAAAAATTGTCAAAATACTATGGGCTGAGGCTGTGAATACTGCTGTCTATGTTCTTAATAGAATGGGACCTAGTAGTATTGATGGCAAGACACCTTATACATTATTTACGGAAAAGACTGCACATCTTGCGAAACTTCATGTCTTTGGTATACACTGTTATGTGCATGTTCCAGCAGAAAAGCGGAAGAAGTGGGACGCTAAGGGGAAACAAGGCTTGTTCTTTGTATATTCAGATGATGTGTATGGTTATCGAATCTGAATGATGTTTGAAAATCATATAATCATAAGCATAAATGCCATGTTTCAGCCGAAGAAGGTTAGTGAGACGTTGGCATTATTTCCAGTGGACATAAGCAACAACTCAGAAGCTGAGGCAAAAGATCCTATTACAAGTTTGACTGATACCACAACTGAATTGACAAAGCTGTCATTGCGAGACCGAACAACAATTAAACGACTTGATCGCCTTATTGAGGTGATGCTAGTTGAAGTAGAAGAGCCAAGGACTTATGCTGAGGCGTTAAAGTCTGCAGATCATTTACACTGGGAGGCAGTGATGGAAGAAGAAATGAAGTCGCTGGAAGAAAATTCTACATGGAATTTAGTCGAACCACAGGCAGATCTCAAGACCATTTCTAAACGCTGGGTGTATCGTGTGAAGTGTAAGTCTAATGGTGAAATGTATTGGTACAAGGCACGTCTAGTTGGCAGAGGTTTCAGTCAATGGGAAGGGATGGACTTCACCGAAACGTTCAGTCCTGTTGCACGTTTTGATACAATCCGAGTGGTGTTAAGTATTGCAGCCAATGAGCATCTCGAACTGGCACAATTTTCTGAACGGTGTAATTGAAGAAGAAATTTACATGGAGCAGCCGGAGGGATTTGATGATGGAACAAATCGTGTCTGAAAACTTCAGAAAAGCTTATATGGACTGAAACAATCACCTAGATTCTGGAATAAACGATTCAAAGATTTGTTGTTTAACTTCAAAATGTGTTAAAGTACGGCAGATCCATGTTTATTCTACTCTAGTAATAAGGACAGGCTCAGATTAAGACCTGTGCCAAGTGTGTCATGCACAGGGGCCCCAGAAGTTAGGAGCCCCCACCCGCTGGGCAAATAAATCACTTTGACTTGTCATACTTATTTGTTGATAATATTATATTTCAAAATTTTAGATTTATTTAGTAAATTTTATCCCAAACTAATCTAGAAATTCTATAATCAAAGGGTGCTGATAGCCTGGTATTAAGTGGAGTCAAACAGTCCGTGCTTATAAATTAACTCAACCTTTGCTTTTGATAAACCGGAAATACTATATATCTGCAGACGGAAACGTTGACTTTTGACGGAAAAATAAACATTGATTTTCTATTGACAATAATTTCTGAGATAAAATAATAAAATTATTAATATTGAAGAATTAACTAAATGCGACGGGAGAAAAAAGCAAAAAAAAAAAGTTTTAAATAATACAATATTCTTAATATACTAATACTATTACTATTTTATCTTCAGACGGCAGACTAGGTAAAATGCAATTACACTTAAATAGTCTATGATTATATAATGTCTAGAATTATTATATTATTAGCTTTTAATTTATAGTACTATAATCCGCTCAGAATATAATAGACTATATAGTTTAATAGTTTCTATAGTATTAGTAATTAATATGTCATTTACAAATATCATGGCACTCACCATGATGGCTAAACTTTGCAAAAAATGTTTGTCTCTAAATAAAATTATCCATGATTGATACGCAAGATTCATAATCATTCGTTGGGGAACTAACTTCTAAGAGTCCCAAGTTCTACCTGGCACAGGGCCCCCAAAAGTGTTAATTTGGGCCTGATTGAAGGCAGAAAATTATTGGTGGTGGTGTTGTATGTTAATGATGGACTGGTTATTGATACTAGGAAGTATGATATTAAGGAATTTAAGTTCAAGTTGAAGGTGGAGTTTAAGATAACTGTTGAACCAATTGGATGCTTTCTAAATGGGCTGATCGAACGCAACAATAATGGTTAAATTTTCCTTTATAAAAAATTATGCTTCGAGAATTCAACATGCAAATCCTGTTTCAACACCAATGGAGAAGTGTTTACCAACAAGGAAAGCGAATGATACTGATTAAATTATTGCTCCGTATAGAGAGGCGGTAGGCTGTCTGATGTATCTGGCCATTGCTACGAGACCAGATATTTCTTTCGCAGTGAGTTATGTATCACACTTCCTTGAGAAGCTGGAAAAAATACACTGGATGATGGTCAAACGTATAATGAAATACATAAAAGGTACAACCACGATGGACATCCAGTACAAAGTTGCTGAAAGTCAGTGAACTCGAAGCTTACAGCGATGCTGATTATGCCAGTGAGTCCACTATACGACGTTCAGTGAGAGGAATCATTTTCAAGTTCAGCGGTGGGGTGATCACCTGGGCGAGAAGACGACAGCAAAGAGTGTCGTTGTCGACAACTGAAGCAGAGTACATTGCTGCTAGAGAGGCTGCAAAATATGCTGTCTGGCTGAATAGACTATTCCCCGAGATCGCTCCATTGAAAACTGTGCCTGTGCTTCTAGTGGATAATATAAGTGTTATAAATTTGGCCAAGAAACCTGAATTTCATAAGCGTTCAAAACACAGAGATGTGCATTTTCATTTTTTGCATGAGCTAGTTCCGTAAGGCCATTTAGTGATCAACCATGTGCTTAGCAAAAGTCAAGTGGCGGACATCTTTACAAAACCAGTATCACGTGTACAATTTGAATGGTTGCGTGGAATGTTGGGTATGATTTAAATTCTAACCTACACCCTGAATGTGATTGTTGTACAAGCAAATTTAAAGTTTTAGGGAAAGTGTTGTTGTAAAAA
Organism: Timema bartmani; assembly: GCA_902151455.1. NCBI lineage: Eukaryota > Metazoa > Arthropoda > Insecta > Phasmatodea > Timematidae > Timema > Timema bartmani. Next base: position 158,540 of record CABFWB010001274.1, read on the forward strand.
CATTTAATTGTTATATTTTTAGTTGGTAAATGTACATTTATACTGTAATCACTGAGACTGTTTCTGTTTTTGATAATATGTGATATGTTTAAGTTGGCTTTCATGAGTTCTTTGTAACCAAATATGGTTGTAACAGTGCCAGTTTTGTTAATAATTGTTTGTTATGTAGCATCCTCAGAAGAGGAGGCCACAAATAATACAAGGAAAATACAAAAAAAGGGAAACAACAAGAGTGAGTGCTCATGAGTTTAAGATCTGAAATGTTCTATTTTGAGAAACATTACACATCGAATCTCGCCACTCCCACCTGTTACTGAGAAGGATCAACAAAGAGGGGGTCGTCTATCTCAAGAGAGCCCTAAAATGCATCAACCTGCCTAATATTTGATAATTACTAAAAAAAA
>CABFWB010001274.1:159231-173375 GCA_902151455.1 Timema bartmani
TAGACAAGATGGCGTCGAAAAATATAAAGAACTTTTAAAGCCGTAATTATTTCAAAGGTCATATAGCATATAATTAATTTCAAATAGAAATACCATTTTCTATTTCTAAACTTTGCTCATAACAATTATGTAGCGATCAAGTCGCAAGGAAATCTAAGCAAGGATACAAAAGGTTAATTCGAAGGTCCTCTTTTATAAAAACCTGAATAACAGTAAATATGAACAATACCATCAATCTAATATTTATTAAACCTGCCAATAATGATTTTGCTCACTGGCACTGGCGAGTTGCAAAATAACAACATAGACTCTAAGTCCAATAAGTAAATATTTCACAAGATACCCAAGTAAAATTAACAGGTCGCAAATTAGCCCCAAGAAATCTAAGTAAAGATACTAAACTGCATACCGATAAGATCATCTAATATCAACATAACAGTTAAGGTTAACTGTCCCACTAACATAACAATTTGTACAATTCATAAATCATGACTTCGCTCAATCAGCACTGGCGTGTTGTAAAATGACAACATAGACTCTAAGTCCAATAATACAATATTCCTCTATGCGAACCATTAATAAATTTAGAGTTCTACCGTTATCAATACAATCAAATTAATATATTTCAATCGGCGACTAGACGCCATTACTAAGGTAAACAGCCAGACTCATATTTAAATTTTAAGTTTTAGTTTTAACCAAAATTTTAAGAAGCCGAAATGGAATTTTGAAATATAAATATAAAAAAAAAGGTTAAATTTGCCGAGACAGAATTTCAGTTCTTACATTTTAGTCGTAGAAAGCCGAAGCTTATCCTAGCCCTGTTCCAGCTCTGTCCCAATTGTGAGGTTCATTGGATCAGACACAAATATATATACAGCTAAAACACAGGGGAGAGGATGACGGGTAATCAAGGGGGGAAACCTTCTGGAATACCGAAAGAACAATGGTTTGCGCATTTCTACAAGCCTCGGGAAGGTTCGTTGCTTATCGGGAATCTTCTAAAGGAGAATATCTTCACTGCGCAAGTCCAGTCCACACGTGGCTCTCGCTACACAGTCGTTCAGCGCACCAGGTTAGTGTCTTTTTCTCTTGGGTCAGAGAAGGTGTGTCTAGCTGAACTTACGTCGTTCTTCCACGCTGCCTTCGATCACAGAAGAATGGGGTAAGATCCATCCTTTGACATTGGTGTTATGTGTTTAGTGAACCATCCGATGCTACAGTTATGTCATGTCTGGATAATTAAATGATTACCATATTTCGTACACTGCTGTAGCTCAATATTTGTCATTCAAACCCAAATAATTAGTATTGCTTAGATTTAAAAAGACACCTGGACACGGGTAACTAATAAGCTATCCAAGATTCGCCCCGTTTGTTTTATAGTAAAGATGAGGCTGTAATAGTAAGTAGCCCATATAATAGCTATGAAAATTAATCAATTGCGCATTCGTACGCTTATTCAGGGTGTCCAGCCAAACCATATTTTTAAATTCCCTGACTTTTCCAGGTTTTCCAGAGACAATTTACAACTTTTCCAGTCCCTATATTACAAACACTATTTTATTAAGATCACAACTTGATGCAATAATAATTCTAAACACATCCACACTCTGAAATTGTGACACTCTATGAAGTCTTAAGTGATGGGCTCTTGGGTAGAGCGATCTGAGTTAAATTTCAGTGAGATTATATTGAAACATTAAAATAGTGATCTGCACAAATACAGTTTACAAAATAAATATACGAAGTAGAAGGATGGAAAGATGGGTGACACACAAAAATCCCATGTTGACTTTGAGAATTAAAATTAGTATTTTCAAATGTGTTAAAAGAGATTGTGGTATGTATTAAATCGTAGAAAAATACAATTTTGACTAGTGTAAATAAAATTTTAGTTTTTTTTAGTGATTATGTGAAAATTCCAGAAATGTAATTAAATTCCCTGACTTGTCCATGACCAAGCAAATTCCCTGACTTTTCCCTGTTTTCCAGGTCGCTTGACACCCTGATATTGTACATTTGGCAGCATAAAGCCCTCCCTAGTCAAAGATCACTGCGTTATCACGTTATCTAATAGCTCATAATCTTAGTTAATAGCTCATATCAATGTAGTTGAAGATCTCCACACATCCATCACAGACTATTTCTTAAAATTTGAGTGAAGAATGACTCTCGGCACGAGATGACTCCTGGATAGTTCAGTGGTTGTATCAGTGAAATACTAATTCAAAGTTATCGGGTTCAATTCCCTTGTCCAGGTGTCACTTCTCAATTTAAAGAATGATTTAGATATAGTTATAGCCGCAATTAGTAAATACAAAAGCTTTGCTATTTCATTTAAAATGTAATTAATATTTTGCTAACTTATTTCACCATAGCTATAGACTTTTTTAATATAATATGGTTTCTGAAGGCAGTTCACACAAGCGAAGAGCCAACTTAAAATATATTGTACTGTAAGATCCCTTACTTTGACATCACTTTGTAACCTCCCACTCTGTCATCACGTTGTAACACTTCTGACAGAACTGGGTAAGGTTACTAGTTTTGTCTGGGTGCCCGGTAGCCAACCCTTCTACGCGCTACCGTGGCACCGTAGGGACTTACATAGTGAGGATGGACCCCGAGCGGTAGGGGTTGGAATTGATGGTCGTGGGGAGTGAGACTCGCAAGTAGTCCAAGAAATTATATTTATTAAGCTAGTAAGAGACTAAACTACTACATGGGAATCTATTAGATATCCCGTGACGAGGGAGCCGGCGCGATAACGGTCTCGCAACCCTCCTGCAGACCCGCAATCGACCCTCCGGNATGCAAGCTATATGAGCTATTTACTATTCTCAACAGGATGGTAACCCAACACTCTTGACTTCCAAGGAAATGTACAAGTTCAGGTTAACATCCTGCCAAAACAACCTTAAAATAATTATGCTGTTACAGTACTATATTAATACTTCCTACAAGCCTATAACCTAAATAAATAACCTTTTGAATGTAGAACTATCAAACAAATTTTTCTTCGAACTATTGTATTTAAGTTTTAAGCGACATCATTTCATTATAGTCATCAAACTCTTTTAATAAAATATGGTTTCTGAAACCATATGCAAGCAAGGGCCCAATTTTAAACACATTGTATATTGTAATACTTACTATAAAATATAGCCTAAATGATCCTTTGAACTTAAAACTATTACACTAAATTTTTCATTCTAACAAATATAATTAAGTTTTAAGCTACCTCATTTCATTATAATTATTGAATTTTAAACAGTGGTGAATTCTGAGAAAAATTATGAGGTATGCTGTACTCTAAAAGTTGCTGGAGAGATTTGCGGGCCGAGGACCCTCAACCACCGTTGTCCAAGAACGTCAAGGGATTATTTAATGGGAAATATTTGAAGATGTATGCCTATAGAAAAGTGGTTCTGCTTATCAGATAATCTGGAAATATTTATCAGAAAATCTGGACGCGTTCGGAATCAAACCCGGGACATCTGGGTCCATAGCCAGAACCTCTGACTACTAGACCACAAATGTGGTTCTCAAATTGACATGATATCTACATGGCTAGAAATTTAAATAAATATTAATGTGGGGGCTAAGAGTGGTATGGGTACCTTTCTGAATGCATAATAGAGACAGATCCTATTCAATTAGCCTTGTGTAATTAAAAGCACAGAGCAGTACTCTAAGCAAAAATTCAAAATAAGAGTAAAATGAAGTGGTACATGGATCAAGCGTCCATCAGATCATGGGGAGAGGGAATCAGGTGGATTTTCCAACTCACGTTGCAATTAAAACTATTTCTTAAAGCCTAGCTTATCTCACACAATGCTGCTTGGAAACAAACGAGTCTCCCAACTTGATAATTTATGCTCCAGAAGCTATTTAGATACGTAAGCTCTGACTAAAATGGGGAAGATTATCTCGGACTATTAATACTCTATCGCTACGTCATTGGTTTATTGCTAAGAAATGTACACATATATTTTTCTGTAAGCAGTGGTGCACCCAAGGGGGGGAGGAGCAAACAAGGTATTTGACCCCACCCAACCCACCCATCTTTCACCAACACCACAAATAATGTTAATAGAAATTTAAATAATATTAAGTATAGCTAAAATATTTAGCATTGAAGAAGTGTCGAATGTAGAGGCTACATTTTAAGACCAGGCTTCAGGCTTAAGCCTAATATTAAAAAGGTTTACCGTTACACACAAAATTAACAATTGAAAAAAACATAAATAATAGCTTCAATACCATTTACATTATTTAAATCTCTTAATTACTATAAAACTACTCTAAATAATTTATAAAAGCATTTAATATTAATAAATATTATCGGCCTTCAGGGCTTAGGAGGATGTGTAACCCCAAACTCGCGCTCTCCATCAAAATTTCATTCTTGCTAGAGCTTTGATTAAATGCCTCTCCCAAAGTAAATGGCTGGGTGCGCCCCTGATTAAGTAAATTTTATGAAAATATATTTTATTTTACCTTTTACTTCTAAATCATCTTGAAATGGTGAAATCACACTCCTGACTTTTGGGATTCTTTGATATTTAATTATATAAAGTCACATTGACTAATGAGTCATTCATGTACAACGAAAACTAAAAGAATACTATAAAAACTTCACGAATCCTTTCTACTAAAGAATAACAAGAATTACCATCAACTACAGTTAAAGTAACCTCGTCACCTGCTCTCCCCCCTTCACCTTACTAACAGTGCTGAAATGCCTAAATTTGAAAGAGTGGTTAAATCTGTTTGCCAAATACATGATAATACATGTGTCTAGAATGCCTAAACATAACTCAATGTATTTAATTAGTGTATAATTTAAAATTTTTACGTATATTAACTATTATTTTACAATTAATTTTTATATATATTTTTTTGTAATTCTACTTAAACTATACTAAATTAGCTTAATAAATAAATATTGTGATCTCGAATTTTTTTCATTAGTTGGCGCAATGCTTAGCTTGCTTAACACGAACAGCATGACCGGAGGTGTAAAATCCCGAACTCATTGGTGGGCGAGCGGAAAAGAATGTGTTGCAGCCCCCTAGACTTTGGGCAAGGTCATTAGAGCCTCTTTGCCATGCCTTGCGGTTTCCACGCAGCAAGCCCTGGGTTTCCTATTGTGTTAGGTAGAGCCTTTTGGAAGAAGAATTACTTAAAACACAGTATTTTTGGAATATGAACCAATATTAGTTTTAAAATTATTAATTAATTAAATGTATATTTATTAATAATTTAAACATTAGTATTTACACAGTTCGCACAGACAGCATTGAATTAAACAAAAAACTAGTCCATATCATTATGGGTATGCAACGCAGTGCTAGCATGCTGTACATTCTTTAATGTAAGTGTTTCTTCACCAAAGTGTGCTTTAATACTTCACTATTTTCCGGTTTTATTCTCGAGTGACATATTTTCTCACAAGAATGAATATTGAAAGGAACCGTTAAATCTGTCTTCTCATAACCAAGCAGATGACAAAATTCAGCGTCACCCTTCGGTACTTATAAAACTTATGTGTTTATGTCCATTCAGATCCTATAAAATCTATAAAATCTCACAATAATGAATATTGAAAGGAACCGTTAAATCTGTCTTCTCATAACCAAGTGGATGACAAAATTCAGCGTCACCCTTCGGTAATTATAAAACTTATGTGTTTCTGTCCATCCAGATCCAGTATATTGGTGAGTTCGCTGATAGCAGGTTTCTTACACACCTATAAAAAAAATATTCTTTCTTTTGTCTTCTTCTTTTTTTATCTTCTCTACTACTCTTCACTTCAATCACTATACTAATAGTTACAGCTATTAAATCTATAAATTAATGAGGAATAATTTGTTTTTATATTATAGTTGATAAAGTTTAACAGTCGTATTTCACAATTTTATTCCAAAGAGGTAGATAACATTTGAGGACGAAAATGCATTTCTTTCTTGCAAGCCTTCAAGTTTAAGTTATCTGTGGCAGCGGTGATCAGATCAGCTGGTAGACACGTAAACAGTTTTTATACTTTGGATGAAAATGAAGTGTCTTACTTGTGTATTTGTATTAGGCCTCTTTGTAGCTTTTTTTATAGTTAAATCTAGTTATGGTCAGGCGCGAAGAAAAGATGTAAGCACATTTTACTACAATATCTCAATCATATAGTTTTTTTTTAAAATTCAACAGTATTTGTTGAGTATCCATTTTTGACACGTTAGAAGTGAATTTTAACCTTTTTAAGTGATGAATAATTGATACTTTGCCTAGTTGGTTGGATCTAACCAAATATTAACACCAATCCTTTTCCAACCCAAATTACTAATTTATATCCATAGCAAATTATTTTATTTCTACGCTTTCCTTTACATGATCAGCCCAAAAAGTGAGAATTTTCAGTCTATGACCTAGCCTGAGTATTATTTTAGTGAAATTATACACTTATTTTATTTGTCTTTCTTAGATTACAGAAAATATAGAGATGAATGGGAAAGTAACATTCTTTATTACAAGATTTTATTTAGCCTCATACTTAGGAAAGTCTGAAATATAAAAATCATAGAGATTTATACAGGCCAAAAACCACTTCCAGTTCATCTAGTAATGCCAGGACTTTAACTTAATAAACAATAGTCACAATTACGAATGTTCAAAGATTATAAATAGGCCTACATGTATTGATTAGGCCTAGGTCAATATACATTTCAAATATATGAACTGTACACAGACAGGATGAGATGGAGACTGCTCACTCAAATACCCGGTAAACTGGAGTTGGGGCATGATGCTTGGATGCAACTATATTTGATTTACTAAGTTTCAGAAGGTTAGGTCCTCAAATTTCAATTCTATCTATAGCTTAGTTTAAAATTTCTTTAAATTTTCAGGGAACAAACTTAGGAGAAAGGGTTCAGCAATTGACAGATATGACAATGAAGAAGTCCATTATTCGTTTCAACGGCAATAAGTTCCGTGACTTCGTGAAAGCGACCCCTCGGAACTACTCTGTCGTCGTAATGTTCACGGCAATGGCTGCTCAACGGCAATGTGCCATATGCAGGTAATCAACTCACTTTTTTTTTAAGGATTATTTAAACTACATTGCAAGAGAAAGATTACTTTTTTGCATAACCTATATGTTAAGCTTATGTTTCTATTGTTGAATATTTTTTTTATATTCGCGTCTTACTACCTACTCAGGTTATACACATATATGATTATTACTCTAATAGGGTAGTTGATAAGGAAGGAAGCATTTTAGAGGTGGTGCATTTGCATGGCAGGAGAGTGGGAAACCGTGTAGGAAAAGCCAGCCTCACTAGACCCAACCATGATTCAGAGCTCAATTTTCCCATCTTCAACAGACCAGTATAATACCAGAGTTACGCCTTAGACTATTCGGCCACTGAAGTGAGTTTTTGAGGGACAGTAGATTGATGTAGACTATTAATAATGATTTATCCCAATTGTAAATAAACCTTACCCCCTTGTCAGGATTACCCACATAGTACATTGCTAGTACATAGTACCATTGAGAGTAGAACTGAGAGGAACCGTATTTGTATTATAATTTAGGGTGAGTGAAAAACCATTTAGAATAAATATAGCTACCTACCAGCAGCCACTGTTCTTATCTCAAACCTCCCTGTCACTGGTAGATAAGACTAAACGAGACTGATGCCTTTGTCCATATCCCTCCATCCTTCTTTCACTTTTAATTTTTTATTTTATGTGCATTCAATGTAAACTTGGATAGAAATGGCTGCTATTATTTTTAAATGCCTACCGGTACTCTCGATCATCTATGTCAGCGGTTCCCAAAGTGTGCTCCGCAAAGCATCTCCAAGTGATCCGCGAATATATTTGAAATAAAAATAAATAAAACGTGACAAGATATCAAAATTGTGAATTTGTGCATCCATGACCTGTGTATAGGTAAGTATTGGGTAGAAATTATTTACAGACTGCACACGGCGAAACCAGACAGAGAGACTAGAGGGTGCCAGTTCACCTCGTCTCTCTGAGAACTTCGCCGTACTTTCAGATACGATTGTTAGATTCGACACCTTTCCAGAATTTTCTGGGAAGTTTCTATTGAATATTAAAAACTCGTGTTTCTTCGCACCTTCAGTCAGTTAAAGTTCAGTCAGTATACAGTCGAGAGTCGAAACTAATCAAGTAGCAGTGCAATGTTATTTATTTGAATGTCGGAAAAGCCAACCTGGTATCAGAGCAGTATGAGTGCTTGAATGATTTGACATCAGATTCTGCGGTAAAAGAGAATTTTGCAACTAAAAAGTCACTATCAGAATTTTGATGTCAGCTACGAGACGAATTTGAAATTGTGTCAGATAGAGCGAAAATAATCCTTCTTCCTTTACAATAACTTACTTATATGGATCAGGATTCTCTGCCTATGTGACTACTAAAACAAAAGATCCCGGCTCAACGCAGAGAGCCAGATATTTGGTTGAAGCTGTCCCAAATTCAACAAAATATAGCCACATTGTGCAAATCAAAACACAGCAGTCCCATCCCTCTCATTAGAATTTAAGTTCGCGGTCTATACTTTATTGTTCTTTATTTATGCCAAGTGACTTTTTTTTTGCAGCCATGAAAATTGTTTTACACTATCTGTGTGGGTAACATATTTTGGATTTACAATACCTGCTTTGAATTCTTGATCAAATTTGTTGCTTTAGGTTAATTTATGTTTTTGGTTGTTTTGCGTTTAAATAGTTAAATTCCTTATTTCTCTGAAATTAAGGGAGAAAATAACATTTATAATGAAATAAAACTTGATGTTTAACACGCCCATATGCTTAAACATTCGTTTCCATCGTGAATACTGCTGTAATTTGGTTTAGTATCTATGTAGAGTCTATGTGAAAATATTGTCTCCCTTATACCAAAGACACTTATGTGCAAAATTGTTTTGAGAAAACTATATTTAAAGTTATAATTTTCAATGGCTTTCAATAGGAAAAATTAAGTTTGGATAAAAATTTAAGCTATTTAGAAATCTAAAAATAATTCATGCTTTTACTATACAGCAAAATATCGACTAACAACTTTAAAAAATGTGGTTTGGTAAATATAGAAAAAAATTAATGTGCATGCCTTTAGCATCAAGGTAACTATAGTGCTCCGTGACTAATTTCTCTCCTGAAAAGTGCTCCACAATTCAAAAAATTTGGGAACCGCTGGTCTATGTGAATGTTCTATTTTATAAAAAGAGAAGCCTACAAATATTTTCTCGAAAAATGTTTCTAGGGCCTAAGCTAGATAAATTATAACGGATTACAATGGAAACAAACTTTTCAAGTCTTTACCAAAATGAGGAGAGAATAGTTATAAAACACCCAGGCCTAGTTATTTTGTCACAAATAGCCTAGGTTTGGGAATTATTGGTAAAAACAGAATAGGTTTGCATCTGACATATATTTACTAAATATCTCTACACTGCCTTCAGTTACATGTTTAATTCAATGCTTAAAAATTAATTCAGGAAAATTTAAAAAATAATATATAATATAATGGACATAATTCTAAGTAGGGCCTAGGCCTAATGTTTATAAAACATTAAAATTTGTGTTAATCTTTGCTTTTAAAATGTTTTGTAAAGATAATATATAGCCTATTTTATTATTAATTTCACCAACCCATTTTTGTTGGCCGCATGGTCTAACACGCTACTCTCGCAGTAGATTAGACTACCAATGATGGAAAGATCGAGGTTTGAATCTCGGCCAAGTGTACTGAGGGTAGTTTTCCCTAAATAATTTCTCAAGCTCTCTCTCCACTCAAATGTGGGTACACTTCCTCTAAATATAACCTTCCTAATTTGTAAAACCATATTAGCATAATTAGTACATGATCATATAACAAGAATGGATAGTAAGACGCGGTGCTGAAAAAATTCAATATTTCCTTTTTTTGCATTTAATATTATTGATATGTTTCAGTTAATTATATTTTCCTTATCTTTTTTTAGATAAAAACTAGTTACAGAAATAATTGAAATTTCACACTCATACTGAAAAGATCCCATTAATACAAATGTCTTGCATTTATTTATAATTTAATTTGGTAGAAGCTTTATATACACTTTATCTTCTTTATTTATACTCTTTCTAAACAATATGCAGGGTGTCTACCATCCGGGAAAATCTGGGAAAACTGGAGTTAGCTGGGAATTTGAAGTGATCGGAAAAAAACGGGAATAAGTCGAGAATTGGTAGGACTTTTGGTAAATTACAACAAAAATCTGGGAAAATGTTGTTTTACTCAAAATATGAAATATAATAATCATTAAATCAGTAAATAATAATGTTATTCAAACTGTAATTTTGTTTGTTTGTAGCTGTTTAATATATCTTATAATTCCTAGTAAACAATGCTTATACAAATTTTTTAAATTTTACAATTTTCAATTTTAAAACTTATTATTATTCATAAAAAAGATTAATAGAAAAATGAGGGGGGAGGAAGGGCGAGTTAGAAGGACGCGACATACTTTTTAGTCGGGAATTTCAGGAAATGATCAGGGGAAATCAGGGAAAAAGTCGGGAATTTCATTGTTCAAGTTGAGTAGACACCATGATATGCCCCAAGCACTACTCTTTCTAAACAATATGTCCCAATTACTATTACAGACATGCTCATGATGAGTTCCAAATTGTGGCAAACTCATTCCGTTACTCGCAAATGTACTCCAACAAGCTTTTCTTCGCCCTTGTGGATTTTGACGAAGGACCAGATGTCTTTCAAATGGTAAGACCATATTAAGCCTAATCAGGTAACTATTTTGAATAGAATGGATTTTGATCAAATATTTCATCAAAACCCTTCACTAATATTAAATCTTGGAATTTTAAACACTATTTCATTAGGGCTATACAATTTACCATTTAATTTGAATTTACATATATTCATTTTGTATGCTATGTCTCAATACACAATATTTACTTTAAGAAGAAATTGAAATACAAATTTGTTAAGAACGCATTTTGGTAAGATTAGACATAATATTTTTTATTACACTTTGAGCAGCCACCACCTTTAGCAATGATAGTGCCAACATTTGTGAATAGAGGGTGTCATGTGGTCAGCACATAATACCCTTCAGTCATTAGTCTCACCTTTCTAAACTGAAGCTGCTACTTATTTATTCAAGTAGCTCCTCATATATCCTATTCAAGTAGCTCCTCATATATCCTATTCAAGTAGCTCCTCATATATCCTATTCAAAGTAGCTCCTCATATATCCTCACGAGGCTGAGTTGGCCTTGTTCCAGACCCACTGCTTCACAGAAAGATTTTGGAAGCACCGGGGATCGATCCCGGGAGTTCTGGATCTATAGCCAGGAACTCTGACCACTAAACCACAGAGGTAGTCAAACTGGGCTAACTTCAGCAAACATTACAAAAGGGTTTCTGTCAGTTAATATGCTCTTCGCTTACTCTGAAAGGTAACAAGCTTACCTTGCCTGATTCCACTATGGAGTATTGAATAGAAATGTGCATAGTGTAGTCTATAAAGGTAAGACTGATACCTTTATGGGTAACTGGAGAGTACTTATGTGAACTAATTAAAATTAAAATATTTGTATCAAATTAAATCGCAGGATGTTCTGTATTTAAATATGTGAATATTAATTAGTTTTGAACTATAAAACATTAGTAAATTTTACAATAAAAAAACATATTTGGCAAACTTATGAAATAAATAAATTTAATAGGCTATGTAATAATTTTACTAGACTTTTAGAATCATTTGATGATCTAGAGCTTTTTTAAATGAATATTGTTTTTATGTCAATTTCATGAATTTGTGATGTTTATAAATATTTCTAGAGTAGATCTACCTTAACCGAATTTTATCATATTGAATTCATATTCTTAAAACCTTATAATAATTTTTTGTTAGTACTTAGGCTATACAAGGAGGTATATACAATTAGTTAAATATTAAAAAGCATATTGGTATATTAATTTTTAAGCAATATATCAAATGTGTTTATAATTCAGGTGTACTGATTTTAAACTCTAATGCCGGGATCATGATCAACTTAACGTAACGTTCACTTAAAGTTAACTTAACTTATGTGTGATCACGATTCACGTAACTTAACGTAACAAGTCGAGCCAAACATCTTCATTCTCGAGTATGATCTGTGATTTGTACTATTTGTACAGTTATGATCTGTGAATGTTTACAGTTTTCAATCGATATAATAAATATCTATTACAAAACTTTTTTGATAAATTTAGCTTTCATTTTTAGTTTAATTATTTTGTTTCAATGTCTGATCACTAGAACTTACNATTTGTACTAGTTTTACAGTGATGATCTGTGAATGTTTACAGTTTTCAATCGATATAATAAATATCTATTACAAAACTTTTTTGATAAATTTAGCTTTCATTTTTAGTTTAATTATTTTGTTTCAATGTCTGATCACTAGAACTTACACTAAGAGTAAACATTGGTCATAATACCAACAAATGAATTACTAAATAGCCCTGTTGACGCCACTCGCATAATGATTGGCTGATTAGATCACCTCCAAGTAACGTTTACTTACATTAAAAGACCTCTCAGGACATATCTTACGTTAAGGTAACTGCATCGTGATCGCTTCCATTTAAACACACGAGGAGATCCTTTACATTAAGTTACATTAAGTTAACTTTAAGTTAACGTTAAGTTGATCGTGATCCCGGCATTAGGGCATCCATGTTTGGAAGAGTGGTAAGTGACACCTAGCATAAGGTTCTTAGCAGCAAACATTGACTGAAAGTGATTAATGTCAACCTATTCTGAAATAATTATTATTTGATTGGTAATACTATATTCGATAGCGAGTATAATCAAACAAATCAAATAATACTTCCATAAGGTATACTGAATAATTGGCATTTTTGTGACTTAGTGGTAGAACAACAAATAGGCCTATTAATAAAACTATTACCTTTTTTGTTTTTCTGTTGTGGTAACAATATATATTTTAGCACTTGAAATAATGAACTAAAAAGTATTAATACTCACATTTGTATCTTGCTATAACTCGCCACCAAAATAAAAAAAAAGTTCTTATAACTTAGAGACTTTTTATTTTGTAAACAGCATAAGAACACATCCACATTGATGGTTTGCATAGTGTCATCAACAACCCTTGTTTCAGCTAGTTTGCCATCTTAATTTCAGAAGACCGCATTTTAGAAGTTCCCGTTTGAAAAAAATTATTTTTTAAGTGAACTATAGACTCTGCTTCCACAAAAAAAAATCCAAACAGTTATTTTCATAAGTTTGTGTTTTGATATTTTGTAAAAAACAGCTACTAATTTAAAGCAAATTATTAGTTTGTTTGAAGGTTCTGTCAAAAGTAACAACAAATCAATATGTGGTCTTACAAATCATATGGCTTGGCGGGGACGCAGAGTTGGCCTGAAAATTATTTTCACAAAAGTCACAAAAGTTGGCCTAAAATGTAAATTGAAAACCTTCGGGTTTCGGGGAAAGTTAAATGGTTAAATGAAAATTAATTGTACCTATCAATCCTGATTACCTACCAATTAAGTTAATAACAATTATATACCTAAATAAATTTATTTCAAATTGACAATATTATATTAATAACCCATATGCTGTTGGTAAATACATTCTTCCATTCTCTTTGACAAAGTTTTTAAGTATTGTACAATTTGTTTTAGAGAGAGATGCTTAAAAACATATCATAGCGAAATATTACCTTATTTAAGTTGAGTAATCAGAAATAGTTCATATTCAAAGAGTCTAATCCACTATCATCAATACAGCTTAGTTAAATATTTTTAAATATCTTTGTATTTGCTGAGCTTCTAATTGTAAATACTTTTACAAAAAAAAAATCTTCATGATAATCTGCAATAATCATTGTCAATTTGCAGATGTACCAATAAATAATCATCTGATTATGACTAATTGGTATATCATGTTAATCAAGTAGTTTCTGGTTTGTTTGGATTGATAGCACTACACTGCCCTAATTGGAACTTGGCTGTTATTGTTCCTAACAAGTAAATAAGTTACGTCTCAGCCTCAGACAATAATTAATTATCTACCTTCTTCATTCTCACTTTTG